>JAJGOT010000012.1:2542500-2610000 GCA_022457155.1 Cladopsammia gracilis | reverse complement strand
GTAGTAGTAGTAGTAGTAGTAGTTATAGTAGTAGTAGTAGTAACAGTAGTAGTGGTGGTAGTAGTAGTAGTAGTAGTAGTAGTAGTAGTAGTAGTAGTAACAGTAGTAGTAGTAGTAGTAGTAGTAGTAGTAGTAGTAGTTGCGTTCGAGGTACGAGAACGCAACTCCTAATTTGTGTTGGGAGTTCTGTGCATTATTGGTTGTCCTGTGCAACTGATAAGGGACGTTTTTTCGAGATTGCTTTGGTTCGTCGTCGTCGACACACATTTGCCTCGCTTTGAGGTGCTTGCTTACGTTTTACCTCACTTTGACGAACTAACTCACGTGGCGAGATTGCTGAAGGTCATTCATCTCATCCTTCCTCACATTGTGTATTTCCATGTGCTTTTCGTGCGTCCTTCTGCTTTCGAAGCTTTTTTGCAGTTTTCACCGAACTACACGCTCACAACACGCTGGCACAACACGCTTAGTGTGTCCTAAAACATATAAAATATGCTAATCAGCGAGAATCAAATCATGGCGATGATTCGGCTGACACGAACGAGACAAACAAACGAGAATTGAGCAAGAATAGAGGGAGACATACGTACCGCCGTGACATTCGGATGGCTTGACTGAGCTTGAATCGGACCATATTCAAGCCATCCCGTTCCAAAATTTATTCCCGGACACGAGCGAGATTTAAGCCAGAAAACGAGCAAGAATCAAGCGACGAATGTTTTTCTCACTTTGATGGAGATTATGCGGATGGATCAATGGAACGCTCGCGAAACCAAACGCGGCTTACTATCGATCTCAGACGTCCTTGGACAAGCAAGGGATTTTTTTCGGCCCGCTTCACGGGCCGTTGGTTTCAGTCTGCGGTTAAAAAAATGTCGTCACGTGATGACATTTTTTGGCTCTGCGGTTTCAAAAATGTTGATCACGTGACGCCATTCGGTTACTCGCGCCAAAAAGAAAACCGGCAAAGTGATCAAAGATGTTGGGGAGTAAAACCGGCCGAAGCTATCATCCAGGGAAAGCTTTGTCCAATGACATAAGAAGCGGAATAATAGATACGATAGTACAGGCCGGTGGCGACTTTACTACAGGTAAAAACGAAAAACTATGCCGTAAAAAACCTTAAATTGTACAACGGACATGTTGGCGCGAAAATGAATTCACGGCCGTGGGAAGTCGAAATAAAGCATCACGTGATCAACATTTTTGAAACCGCAGAGCCAAAAAATGTCATCACGTGACGACATTTTTTTAACCGCAGACTGAAACCAACGGCCCGTGAAGCGGGCCGAAAAAAATCCCTTGTCCAAGGACGTCTGAGATCGATAGTATTTATTCCCGGAGACACTCCAAACTTTCTGTGATTTTTTAGCGCGGTGGAAAACTTGGAAATGAAGGCTGAGAGTTTGGAAAAGCTTAATCTTAATTTGGCGAGCGAAACTACAAAGAAAACAGAGAATTTGTAGAAGCGCATAGTCTGTTTATATACAGCTATTTCAATTAACGTTGTCGGGTGAAAGCTCAAAGCTCAAATCTCAAAGCCTACAAGTCAAGACCGAACGAGTAAATCGAGCGCCTGTTCCAGGCATGCAGATAGTTGGGAACGGCGAAATGAAAAGAAAAGGCGCGAATGAGCGATGCGACGAGCGGGAAAAACGTTTCTTTTGCGCCGCTCCCAACTATCTTGGCTTGTAGCTTTGAGCTTTCATCCGACAACGTTAATTGAAATAGCTGTAAATACTTGCGAATTTCGCTTTCGCCAGCGTGTTTTCAGGTTTCAAATTACCGTTTTGACATATGCAAATTTGGTGCACTTTTTCCACTTTTCCCAAGGGACCACCAAGCACTTTTCTTTACCGACAACGACAACAAACTTCAAAGGATTTAATTTGTTTTTCTGCTACCAAACTTTCCCTACCGTCTTCATACACAGAGTAAATACAGGTTTCACTGTACACAATAACCCTTAATTTGACAATATGCCATAGACATATTCATCTATCCCAATAACCAAAAAACAAAATCCCCCCTTTCAACCGCCGAACGCACTACCCTAATCTCCGATTACTCCTAGTAGTAGTAGTAGTATAGTAGTAGTAGTAGTAGTAGTAACAGTAGTAGTAGTAGTAGTAGTAGTATAGAGTGATTTTACTTCATCTGTGAAATAGTTAGTAGAATACTACGCACTATTAGACTATAATTCCATTGTTTCCTTTTGTTTAATTTGGACTATCACACACTAATTGTTAGATAGATAGATAAAATCACTCTAGTAGTAGTAGTAGTAGTAGTAGTAGTAGTAGTAGTAGTAGTAGTAGTAGTAGTAGTAGTAGTAGTTGTAGTAGTAGTAGTAGTAGTAGTAGTTGTAGTAGTAGAAGTAGTAGTAGTAGTAGTAGTAGTAGTAGTAGTAGTAGTAGTAGTAGTAGTAGTAGTATTAGGTAGTAGTAGTAGTAGTAGTAGTAGTAGTAGTAGTAGTAGTAGTAGTAGTAGTAGTAGTAGTAGTAGTAAAACGTTATTTAAGTGTCAGTGGTTCTAGCGTTTACTCACTAATTGGTGACACTATATTATCATTGAAGTATATGCATGTAATATATAAAACTATTAAAATGAAACTGAGTTTCACAGTCACTCTTTTTAGTAAGTCGTAAGAAAGAGGTGTCCGTATTATAATGGTAGGGATTGTATCTAGTTTCTTCAGTACCAAGATAACTTTCTGTAATAAAGAGTGTCCGTAAGGAGAGGCTCGACTGTATTGTTCTGCATATTCATTATATATCTTCAATATAAATCTTTTGAGTGGCCTTCTCAGCTCTACAAATAAGCAAAGAAAATCTATTAAATTTTGTGTCATGGAGAAAGTTAACTACCTGAACTACAAAGATGAACTTTCCGGAATTCATGTTGTCTTATGAACATCTGCCGCAACTTCCCGGGAGGAGAGGAAATCCTCGAAATGTTTGGTGTGGGTGTGTTACTGACATGCTTGGCAAAACTATACTCAATTTCAGACTAGATAGCAAAACATATCCATTTGCAGACTACAACAGTCAAATTCTTATTCGATTTTCAGACCACAATAGATCACAGTCCATACCATTGAGTGCGGTCGCATATAAAGTACCTATGTAGCGTACATAGGGCCATCCCCCCGCCCCTCTCCTCTGCCCTCAGGGAATGTGTACGTGTCTTGAGTTTGTTTATTCTTCCTTCGCAAATTAGAAATGCACCGTTTGAGTGAGCGGCATCATTTACCTGTCATCTACTTAACATTGAGATTGTTAAAATTTGTAATCTATAATCTTCTTGTTCTTTACTTGATAAACATTTGAAAACTTCTTCCAACATTACTGTGTTACCGGTTAGTGCTTGTGGTCGTGTTATAAGATGTCATGTTTTGTGGTCTGATACAACGCTGCATTCTCACCTGTTTCAGCAGCTACTTACATGGTTAGTCAGGTTCATGAAGCCAACATGTCTTAATTATGTTTGTTCTTCGAATCCTGTGTAAATTAAACATTCATAATGAACGACCTCATTAATAAATTTAACACAATTTAAGTGAGTGTCATTGCTTATCTACTAAACTTACAGAATGTTCAGAGTTTTTAGACCTGTTTTAAGTTCTATAAAATTCTTATTTTCTTAATCTTGTAACAAGGATCGATTTCGATAAACATTTTATAAGGAAAATTGACGATAAAAACGTTAATTACATGAGGTTTCGACGACTTCATGTCATCATTGTCGAATGTGTAGAAATTAACATAAGTGGCAAAGATACACATATACAGAAAATAGAGGTGTAATTTCTACACATTCGACAATGATGGCATGAATTCGTCGAAACGTCATGTAACATTTTTATGGTTTGTTTTTCTTATTCTTTGCATGAAAAATAACTTTGGTTTTTATACCGAACAGTTGTGGTGGTGTAATTTGGCCTAATTACTATTTGGCACTTTACACATGCAAATTGTTTTTACTGTCAAGCTGGTAACACAGAACAATTAAAACACGTTCTGTAGGTTGTCATGTATTTCAAGTTGAACGTATAATAATTGTAATTAATGGCTTCATATCACTTTCAACAACCTGCAAAACTTGCTAAAAACGTGTTCCTTGTTACGCAGAGTATAGCAGTTTGTCTTTGGACAAATCCGGTACGTCGAATCAATTCACAAGGTAAGGGAAACAACTTTTTTTCATTCCGCAGTTTTGTAGCGAAGCGTTTAATGAAAAAGTTGCGTGAGTATGTGGGTACCAGAGGTTATTACTTTTTAACTTTTTTAGCGATACCCACGCGAAGCGGCAAGCAGCGACAGCGGAACGCAACGGGAGCTTCAATCGATAACCCGTCGACACGGTTAATTTCACTCTTGATATTGACGTGAATTGGGCGAATTAAAGCATTTTAGTATAACAAATACAATTGAAGTTATATTGTACTTTATAAAAATATAGTACAATATTATATAAGATGTATACATGTATAATTTTTCACATTCTCACATTACACATTTCATTTCACATTTCACAAGTCCTCCATATTCAGTTTAGTTAGTAAAAACGGGATATAAAAGTGATGGTTTTGGTGGAGGGAGGAAAGCAACTCATAGAATACTGAGACCGAAATGCGAACCCGTGACAAAGTGCAAAAGCGGCTTTCATACATTGGTGGGAGGTGGGTGGCTTCATCACTACATCCGCTCTGCACCCCATGTGCAACGAAAACATGATACAAACGTTGCTCAAGGAATGTTGTTAGGCAATTCTCTGTACTATTCATGATTGCTACATAAGCTGCAGGAAACTCGGGTTGCAGCTTCGTTTCCTCAACCGTTGCAAAACGTCACCTTCGCTAGTTTAAGAAAATAGAATTTGAAAATGTAGAAAGAGGAAAACTGGAGACTGTAAACTCGATGTTTTAGGTGTTTTTGTTGCTACACAAGCTGCAGGAAACACTGGATGTAGTTTTGGAACGTTTGTGTTTTGGCAACCGTTGCCGCAAAACAAGAAATTGATAACTTATGCATTGTTTCTTTTTTATAGAGGTTTGAAAGAAGGTATGGAGTTAATAATGTCTTCGCCTCACAGGTGTGGCTGGCGTAGGGTTGAAGGGGACTGGGGAGAGAGGGAAAGGACGCCTGCAATAAGGTTGTGCCTAAATCATACCGTCCAGATGGACGTCGGACACCTTATTGAGACTTATACAGCTGTTTGATTAAACGTTGTCACTGATCGGTCTTACCCCTACGCGACCAGACCGAAAGGGAGTATGGGTGAATTAAAATGCATGATTAATTATTCTATATCGCGTTTACAACGGAGAACAAAACTCATGTTTGTCTTCGCGTGTTACGCAAAGACAACCAGAGTCGCTTCGATAAGGACGTTCCGTATTTTGATAATGTGCAGTTATTGAATGTGAATTGATTTCTCCCCATAATCCTTTTCGGTCTGGTCGCGTAGGGATGAGACCGATCAATGACAACGTTTAATCACACAGCTGTATAACGTAATGTCGACACTTTTCAATACGTTTTTAAGCGTAAAAAAGAAAATCAAGAATCCCCACTCAGGATTGAACCTGTGACCCCAGCTAGGCTTAGACTTACATAGCCTACTGTACCACTATACCACCTAGCTTCTCGGGTTGCGTATGCCTAAATTTAACTATATAAACTACTAAGCCCAACCTCAACTAAAAGCTAACCAGTCACTCCGTGAAATAAGTCTCAATAAAGTGTCCGACGTTCTTCTGGACGGTATGATTTGGGCTTGACCCTGCAATAAAGACCCCATTTGTTCATTTCTGCGGATGCTGGCAGCCGCAAAATTCTGATTGGCTAATTCGCGCTGGGCAGTAAACGTAGTAAATTCCCGCGTTAAGTCATCCATGCGAAAAAGCGCGTGCCAGTTTCTGATTGGTGAACGTATTGACAGTTGACGTAATTCGATTACAAGGAAATCGGTGGGCGTAATGTGAATAGCCCGTTTCTTATAGTATAGGCGTTCCTTCCCTTCTCCCCTTCTCCCTTTTCGCGCTCCCTCCCCCTCCCCCTTCCCCGTTTAAGCCTGCCACGCAGGCTAAGGTCTGGCCGAGGTCAGGCCGTTTTGAGAACTGTATGTGTATGGGTGGAGCAATCTTATCAGAAACTATGATTCGAAGAGTACCGGCAGTATTTATCTCTGGCAACAACTGAATGTTAGCTGGTGCTTGTTTTGCAACCACCCATTCTGAGTAACAAATACATATGCCATAAGAAGTAACAATGCCAGCAGTTTTATAAACGGGCTATGTTCTACGGTGTTAGGCAATTCTCAGTGATTTTGTTGCCAAACAAGCTGCAGAATCGAAAGTAATGATTGCTGTATTAGGTTATGTACACACTAATCACTTTCAATCTGTAAACGACCTTTTGGCAAAGAAAACTGAACGCATCAAATATATTAATGTTTTTCACCTAATGTATGAATTTTTATACGTGTTTGACGAAATAAAAATTCATAGCAAACGGTTATCACTACGTCGTGTCGTCAGAATTATAAAAAAGTCCCGTTTACTCAGCCTGTGTTCTCCCCCTATAACAGGCGAGCGCGAAGTTCACGTAAGGTCCTGGGAACTAGTGCTGGTGGCGCGAGTGTTAATCGATGACGTCACCGCTCAAGGAAGAGTCCAGTCCTTTAAACGAGTCGGAAACGTCTGCGCTATATTCATATTCCCCTGTAAATTCCAACTTGTAAAAGCCCTGGATCATAAGCTGTCCATGTAGCAAAAATTTGACAACGAGCTTCAAAGTTCACGTGATATTGCTACACAAAACAATCACTCAGTGCCACTCTGTGGCATGAGTAAGCACATGCCGAAAAAAAGTTTGTCTTTATCTTGATTTCTTTGCTAAGATGGACGCTAAGACTTGAATAGTTCCAGGTATTGATTCAGAGGTAACATATTTAAGCCGTTTCTCGTAGTAATTGCAGTCTAAAGTGTGCCCGATCAATTGTTAAACATGGAATTTTTTCTAATTTTCTATATCACAGATGAACCTCAGCTCATGCCAAAATCATTACTTTCTTCGAAATCCCACTAGACTAGCAGCTGAGAAACCGCAGATTGATAAAATTTGTTATAAAACCCTGCGATAAGAGAGATAATTAACCTATATTTAGCCACAAAAACCACGTCATTCTCTAGTTAAATACAGACTTATCGCGCTGTTAGGTTGAAGTTTATTGTTTTACTCTCAGGAGTTCTTGTCCGCATAAAAATAAATTTGTGCCCATAGATGATGTTTGAAGGAAAGACATAGAAAAAGCTAATTTTTTTTTTAAATGTCATCCTGTATCCTAACAGGTGGTGAAGATGCTGGTTTTCATAAAGATGCAAATGTTTCTAATATCAGCGACTCAGAGGTGCCGGATTAATGTGTTTTATCAGCTCTCATACGTGATGCCATTCGCTTTCCACACATGCAGATTAGCGATTTCAATTGCTACTAAAGCACTACACTTCATTATGTATAATTTCAACACGACGAAAAACACTCACTGCACGTGCTAAAAACAAAAATACATAATTTTATTCTTTGCTTTGATAGATAAGGTTCTTTGAAATGATTTCAATAACTATACCTACATAAATAATTTTCATTAATTCACCTTAAACTTAAACGCTCGTACCGCGTGGCAATTATAGTTCGACCTTTTTTGAAATAAATAAGCTTAAGATGACCTTTAAGATACCAAATCAACATGATTGTCACTTTTAGGAATATAGATATATTCAATCTTTTCTAAAACCTGTCTTTGTTTGCTTTGGTTTGTCGGTCGTGTCTTTTTGTGGGTAATTTTTTTTTTTGCTTTCCAGTTAGGAAAAGAGGATATAAAAATTTCACACTCGAATAAAATATGAAATATATTTATATACATGTATCTAGAAGTAAATGTCAATATAACTTTTGGCCCCTTTTCGTTCTCTTTTGTCGTGCTTTTACTCATTTTACAAAAAGTATCGATAAGATATCTGACGTCGATTTTAAAGGAAATATCTCAAAGAAATCAATTTAACTTCTAAGGTATATCATATTGCATACGACTTTGAATTCATTCAGTAGATCATACGCCTCGGTGTCCAGATTTCCAGAGAAAGGAAATTATTCAGTCCAATAGCACTTGTCAGCTCGTCATGCGGCAAAAGCTAGTAATTTCCATTTATTAATTAAGAACGGCTAAAAGTTGATAAGCATGCTATGAGAAAAGTCCTTCAAAAAGCGTGAAGTTAATTAACAGAAAGATGTACTTCAACTTTTACACGAGTCTGGCGCTCCCGCGTGTGGTAAAAGTCAAATCGTACTTCTAAGTCGGGTCTAAACTCTGAAGGTAAAACTGCATTTTATCAAAATATCACAGTATTAATTCCTGTAGTTTTTCTATTTATACAGACATATAAGTTAACTAAAATTTAGCTGTGCGCGTTTTAATTTCACATTAGACTAGACGGATATCAAATTGAGATCTCCAATTTTTAAGCTGAACCTCAATCTCAAACAAACTTAATACAGACTGTGTTATAGTTGAAATTTGGGCGATTTTCATATTACGCGGATTATAAGTAATATTTTAAAATAGCTTTCCAAACATTTTCAATACATTTATAATACTGCACGTTTATCAGAAATAAATATGTTGTAATGGCTAAAGAAAACTGGCGCGATTAATCGTTTTGAGCTTCGCTTCCAAAAACTTTTGTTGGCCTGCATGGCCTCTTTTCAATTTTCATTAATGAATTGTTTGTCACCGTATAAAGCTTTACTGACGTGTCATCGCTTCTTGAAACTTCTTTACTCGGCTACAGATCGACTGTTTTCTCTTTGTAATCTACAGAACGAATTCTTTAAACCTCTTAAAAGCTATCATGGATCTGTGTTTTTAGACATTTTGAAGGCTATAATCGGGCAAGTTCCAGAATGACGAGTAATTGTAAAAAAAGAAAAATCATACAGCTATTAACTTTCAACATATCTGAGTTCGAGTGGAGAACTTTTATCACACAAATTATAATATTAATGCCATGTTGCGTCTAAGAAGAATTTTACAAGAGATAATTCATGAATTATAATGCTTTGCGACAAAATATTATTTATGATAGTCTTCCTTTTGAAGGCGATTCTTCTTCATGGCAAGCTACAATTGCTGTCCTAAAATCGACTTCTAAAAATGATTACAAAGAACACAGGTAAGAGAAATCCGACTAGGAGCAGCGGAATCGAAAACGGCTGGTGACATTTATATCATCCGTCGGGTGGACAGGGGATAAAATGTTAATTAAATACTAAAAAGCTTTCAAATTTCAAATTATGTTGAATATTTGAAATCCTGTTAAATATATATATATTTTTTGGCTGTGTTGTTCTAATTTTACATATATATCTGAACAGTTTATCTTTCCGTACACGGTACATAAACTGGACGAATTTTGAACTGACTACAGCTTGGTGCCGACAGTTAAAAAGTATGCTGCATCACATACTTGTCTGTTGTCCACGGATTGGGATAACCCGCTAATTTCTCGGCAACGTTTTAAGGTCAGCGAATATTCTCATTCGATGTTCGTTTAAATAATTGACCGTTAATTCAATGATTTTACATGGAAGTTTAACTTTAAGCATTCATTCTTCTGCTACAACAGGCGGACTTTTCGTCCCTCAAAGTTGATGGTAGTGTTTGGCAGTCAGTAAGTAAATCAATGTTGGAATGATCATAAGCAGATAATTTTACGGCAAGGATCAAATTAACGGTTGCAATTGACAATTCATAGCTTGTGAAAATGACAACACCAATTTATAATATATACCATTATAGATTTAATAATATACTTTCATTATTCGATTTAAAAGTAAAAAATGTTTCTGAAATGAACGCCCCCGTCTTGATCACATATAACAGGGTTAATGGTTGAGATGGCAGTCATTTAGACACTTTTCGTCACTTTGAGAGAGGAAAAACACATTTGGCATTGAACCTTGGGCGGAAATTTTCACTTTGAATTGATTAGTCCAAATAAATAAAAACCAATGAATGAGGCAATGCAATGCTTCAGCTAATTTTAATTTGCATTTTGCACTGAAACTAATTTCAGTGTCATGTGAAATTTCGCATTTTTATTCCTTGGGTTGCATTGATATGTCCTTACAAGGTTCAACAATTAAAAAAAAAAAGATTTCAGTTTGGCTTTAACTTCAAGCACTAAATTAAGTATATATATATACAATCGCTCGACTATACTAAGTTAATACTCATTTAAAGATAGATATGAAATATATACAACCATGAGATATCTAAGCATGTCCGTATTTATAGAAATACTAAGAGGATGAAAGGAAAAAAATATGGGAGATTTTATTACACTGACAATCCTTGAAGCTGATGTTCTTTATTCGAGACTAAAATTTTGGAACGGGTGTTTGCCGATTTTACGGCGGAGAGGGCAGCTGAATTCCATTCACAAAATTAAAATAAAAAATCATCTTGTAGAGCATAATAAACTTGCATGTAGAGCCTGATCTTGTACAGCATATATATCTTGTACAGCATCATAAACAGTGTCATAAAACGGTCACACTTAAGGATTTCATCCGTTTCAGAAATTCTAAAGTCAGAAGCGTCTTGTGCAGCATAATATAGTGGAATACGAAATTATAAGTAGTAGTGCTCAACTGCTGTCATTTTAAGTGTCGCATTTAGCTAGGGGTTTATATACATTCACCGCCTCAAAAGTATGAAGCAAATTTACGCTTTGACTAATGATTTTATGGTTCCGTTTTGTGTTTAGTTTCGTCAGGCTGGTGTTTTACTGAATTTCCAATACCTTAAGTTTCCCTTGTTTTTAATTTACTGCATCTTAGATCAGTCGGGAGTTATAGTTGATATTAAATATTCCTCCATTTTAAAATATCTACCATTTGTTATGTTTCATATGTTTCAAGCCGATTCTCAGTTTAGGTTACCTGCATAATATACATAATGCAATTAAATGCTTGAAATGTTTTTGACTAAGACATGTACAAGCAAAAACATCTGGGAGTCTCTAAGATGCCTATTCCTTTTCATGCCCACGATTAAGAAAAGGTGAACTTTTGGTTTCGGTAATTAATATTGAGCTGAAGACGGCGTTTGGTCGTTTATTCAATAGATTTATTAATTATTCCATTTCATGTTTCTTAGACTTAAAAAGGGATTTGAATCATTACACCTCTTCTCATTTTTTTAATGCAGTTAAGGTTACTTTTTTTATGAAGAAGGCCCTTCCTTATTATTCAGTGGAAGTTATTAAAATTAACGCCTGCAATGAATTCGGTTCCGTGACGTTTTTCCGTCTTTCCTCAAGCCTTCACTTTACATTGTTTGTAAAATGTTAAGTAAATTAATCTAGTCACTCACCTCATATACGTTTGTTAAGTTCGAATATATTCGCTATAATTAACTTCTAAAAATTACAATTCCCGATTCCGAATGCTGTCATAGTGCATTGCGTTCTCAGTAATTAAAAATTATCCGAGGGAGTTAAAAAATATGACCATAGGAAAACGTGGCAAGAGATGTGAAGCTCCATCCTTTATCACTACACGTGACCAATTTTCAAATTACGCTCACAAATTGAATAACAAAGTAATCAAGGGAGTCGAGTAAATGGTGTGAACCAGCTGGAATATTAGTGTGCTCATCCATGTGAAAGTTAATTATTCGATATATTTCAGTCTCTAGAACTATTCTGACGCGAGTGTAAGGATCTCCAAAAATTACATACTGATATGTCCTGGTGCTAGTGTCTCTGATTGGCTAAAACAAGCACCTCAGATAAATATGAACTAGTTATACACAAAAATAAGATATGATAAACTTACGTCACCATTATAGAAATTAAAAGCTGCGAGAATATCTCAAAAAAATCCTGAGAAATCGAGCAGCAACACTGACAGAGCAGTAACATTTCGTCCAGTTTAATAAGTCAGAACCATATAACGTGACTTAAGGATTTCTCCTGGAAGGGAATTCAAAAGAGACATTAAATTAAGAGAACGGAGTGATTATCTTACTTGCTAGTTTTCTACTGAACGTAATGAACTCGCATTGCACTGTGGGACGGATAAGAGGGATGAGTGGCCTAGAGAACAGAATGTTACATTGAACTCGGCTTATTCTCCTTGAATGCTGGGGTCAATTCAATAAAACGTTTACAAGTGTAACCATTGTTTCAGAGGTTGAAGACAATAGCTATACTTGTAAAGTACACTTGTAAAAGTTTTATTGAATTGATCCCTGGATAGTATGCACAGGGTTGGTGGAGTGAGGTTTCGTGACACCGAGAAGGAAACTAATTTAATTGTGATAATTAATTAAAAGTAAGGAAGGAAGTTCAGCGCGGACGTAATGAGTTAAAGCTTATTGCAGTGTACATAAAGTAGTGAAAGATTCAGAATTAGCTACCTCTCAGTAAACTAAGTTCTTGATTTGTTAAATTGATTAAAAGCTTCTAAGCCACCAAGCTACCTTATAATACCACGTAAGAGGTTCAATTATTAAATCTACTTTGTTAAAAAAGCAGGAAGTTATAACAACACTCAGCACGTTTGCCGTACACTAGTGGGAGTCTAATTAAGATTTTCACTGCTTTACTCTTTTGCTTATTTCCAAGACTTTGAAGTTATTTGTATTTTAATGTTAAAAGTGCCTCATAAAAGCCGTTCCGTATTTTAATTTCATATCTCGTGACGAAAAACTCTCTCTGACGTGTTTGTTAAATTACATGATGTTTGTTGCATTGAAAATCGTGATCGACAGTCATTTCCAGCTGAGGTTCTTTTGCTAATACCATTAAACTGTTAAAAGTGTTTTGATCTACATAATAAACAACAGTACACGCGAAATGTCTGCTACTTATGTTTTCGCTACCCAGGGGATCAAATTGTGTCCAACAACTAACTATATATATTTTTTATTTTCTAGTAAACTTTCTTTAACTCTTTTTCAAATTTTACATCTTGTGATAAAAAAAATACCCCTATCTGACGTTTAATCAAGTAAATCAGTACTGCTTCCTAATTCACAATTCAGTTCTAATATAAAACGTTGTTTAAAATTAAGCTCTCAAAATTACATGTCTTTTGCTCAGTACGACTTCATCGTGGGGTGTTTTAGACAAGTTTATTATTGTTTATAATTTTCAACCGAGGGATTAAAACTTTCCCTAGAAATTGATGCTGAGAGAAAAGTTTATTTTATTTTCGGTACAACTATTTAATAAATGCTTTCTTCCCACGGTCTTGTAATTTTTCACCAGCCTATTACGAAATTTTAGAAAAACTAAAACTACTGTGCATGTAAAACTGCACTTGAAACTTAGAATTCCATGAAATGTCAAGGTCTTCTGTCAGAAGTGATTAGCCTCATTTCTTCCCTCTGTCGCGTGGTAGAAACATCAGTCTACTTGCACGTTTTTCATGCTTAGCAAGCGAGGGTTACTAAAGAACCCAGTTAAATGCAGCACATGCGCAGTTGACCAAAACAAAAAAACGAGACTGAGTGTTTTGTGGGATTTTGTGGAAACGAGTTCATTTCTAAGGAACCAGTTGATAGAATTTATCATTTGATATAAAAAATAATGGCCTATTGAGTGAATAATCCAGAGCATAATGTGAAAACATAAAACAAGGATGTATTTTACGTCTGCCTGTTCATTTCTGTAGTTTGTTGTATCTAGCTACATTGTAACAATGGAGAAAATGTATCGACTGATTTTTTTTGAAAGGAACTAGACCTCATTTTTAACGACGGTTAATATACATCCTACGTGACATGCATCAACCAAACTGCAACAATAAAAATGAACTTCCAAGTTGAGTATTTCTATTTGAATATTTTGTATTTTTCTCATTATCTTTCTGAATTTTACATCACGTGACGAAAAACTTTCTCTGACGTGTTTACCGAAAAAGATCGATCCAGTGTCGCTTCCCATGCAATTATTCACAAGTCAATCGCAATCTTAGTTTAGTTTCTTTACCAATCATATTGTTAAATTCAATTAACATTGCCTGCACGAGGTCTTTGGACTTCTTCTGAATCAATTTCCACCTGGCAAGTTGTATTATGTTTGAGTCAATCTTGGCTTTTGTGGAATTTATATATTTTATCAATTGTACATCTTTGGACGAAAAAAGTCTTTCCGCCTGTTTTTATATATTATTCATAATGTGATGCTGATGTTTATCCCATCCCCTAGTGTAGCTTCCAAAATCTGTTTCCTAGTCATTCATAATCTTATTTCAGGCTCTTTGCAATGCAATTTATTTAAAAATGCTATTTTCTCCGATAGACAGTTTTAACCTTAAAATATGTCTAGTGCTTATATTTTGCTACCAAGGGTATTGACCCCACAAAACGTATAAATAATTCAAGTATTCCAACTTTTTTTTACCTAATAAGTAGTTAAATCCACCCTTACAACGTGCCCAACATCACAGATCATGAGCCTGTCTCCGCACATGTTTAAGAACATTATTTATTTAATTTCTCATAAATTATTTTCAACTATCTTTTCAATATGGATTATCATAAAGAAATCACAACTTGTGCACTGAAAGAACATTAAATACTGGGTAATATACGACAGATGTGACGCAATTTATGTTATCAAAGCACGTACACCAGTGAACATTCAATCGTTTGTTTTGCTTATGCTATAAACGAATTTATTATATTTTAGCTTATTTTGCTCCTGACGCCGGAAAGAGTTGCTTCCTAGCAATCATTTCTTACCTAGTACGTAAATAACAGAGCTTTTTCTGTTCCGTAATATGAACAATACATCAAATCGTTCCAGATTTAATATTTCGATTTCTTACCACTTCAGCAATTTCGCATGTGTTTAAAAATGCAAATTAGTAAACGCCAATGTTTTTCTCACAGATTTTGAAACCATTTTTTCATAAATGTTCTTCAACTCTTTCTTTAAAAGATCTCGTGACGAACATTTTTATCTGACATGTCTTAAAACTGTCTCACGATTGGTCGATCGGTTCTCCTGTTCAAATCTAATTCGCCTAAGTCTGTCATAATTGTAGCTTAGTATCTTTACCAATGTCATATATAATTTTTTCTGCAGATATAAACTTGAAATATAGCTAGAATAGATTGCTTGCCTGCCGAGGGAATAAATTTTCTTTTCACGAACATAGTTTTTATTTTCTCAAATAATTCTTATAAGATGTACAAAAACTGTTTTAGTTATTTTTACGTTTTATAGCTGTAAATGGACATATTTGATTTATTTTGCTTTTTATTTTATTGAAATTGTGTAGACTAAAACACTGGGTGGTCCGGCGTTTAATATATTTTTTTAATAAAGTGGATTCAGTAGTAATGTTATAATAAGTAGTTGGAACAAATCGGCTTTATGCAGGGTTTTTTTTCCAGCCCATGCATAAATGATTGAAAACGGCTTTAAAAATACCTATGACTACAGCGTCCCCTCTCTTCCTCCCTTGATGACTGGTTGATGACTGATCGTCACGTCTCTTTCAAGTAAACAGCTTTATGCAGGTCTGTTTTCCAGCGTCATAAAGGGTTTAACACAGCTTTAAAAATGCCTATTATGGCATCCTCCCCCTTCGATACCCTTCTGGCGAAAATATTAATTTCATTTTTTCCTTAATGTTTAGTATAAAGTGTTTTTGTAGATTGTTCGATGGCCGCGCGATGCTTGAGGAAAGAGTTGGGATTGGAAGTTAATTTGCCGTTTTGTCACTGACCAGTGCAGAATTTATTGTATGTCAACTGAAAAATATGGAACAACAACAGCAATTTTGTAATCTTTAGAATTCAGATTCTTTTTAAATGCATAGTCGATGTGATAAAAGAAATTCCACATATAACATACGACAATGATATATGTATTATGATAAAAAATGTGCATTGCCGAGGTACTCTTTATTAGCTTGCTCTTTTGTCTTAAACCATCTCTTACTCGCCTGCAATCTAAAAGGACAAAAGCAATCTTTCAATAAGAGATCAGAGGCAATTTATGCAAAAAGATAAAACTGTTCATTGTTTTCAGTGTCTCGTTTCTACTAGAGTATTTATAAGAGTATAATGTTTTGATTCTATAAGAGGGTTTATGGGGCGGACACAGGCTTTTTAGACAATATTTTACATATTTTCTGACATCCGTCTAGTCTAAAACTCAAATCGGCAATCTTCCAATTAGCGGGTTTAATGATGGAAAAGGATAAACGAAATACTAGAAAATTAAAACTTGAGGACAGAGCAAATGGTCAAAAGCAACCAGGATTGAAACGTCAGAAAAGGCCTTTTTTGTGCTTAGTATGTTCAGCTCAGAAACGGCAGTTTGCCTGATACGAAAGTAGATCTATATTGCTCATAAATCACCATTTTTGCATAAATTCAGTCAGTTTGTCAAAACTACTAAAAAAACTACTTCGCCTGATAAATGACCATCAAAAAACAAATATTAAGGCCAGATTAAATTATATACGAAAGCAGGAATCACAAACATATAGCACGGGAAGCGCCTTCGAAAATGTTGCTATTCACAGTCGAACCAAGCGGGGAATACATAAAAAAGTGAAAAAAGTGCCGTGTAATTTAAAATGACAGCGTCGGAAAACAGAGAAAAAATATTACAAAAGACAGATTAAAACTAATATCTCTAATGCAAATAAAAAGAAACAGACACGTTCTCCCAAGAATATTTAACTTACAATGTGACCTATCAAAAGACGACGTAAATTCGTTTTTCATTAGTTAATGGACGGATACAAATAATTTTATGAACGTGTAATAAAAGTGCAAAAAAGAAAATAGGCTCCCCCTCTTCCCTGTTCGTTCTTTTAGATTAATTAAAATTTTAGTTCAGTTTTAAGTTACATCCTGTTTCTAAAATGAAATTATCTTCTCGTTGCTCATTTTCAGGCGGTCATTAACTCCATGTAATCAAACTTTTCTTTTATTGGGTTAATCAAAGCGACTATGAATTTGGCTCTAAATTACTTTTTTAAGATACAAAATTGTGGTAATACCTGCTTTAAAATTTCTCTGTTGCTTTGTTCCGCAGTGTTGAAATGATAAAAATAGAAACATTTTATCGAAGAGATTTTACTGATTTGCATGTTTGCGATTTCCAAAGCAATTTGCCAATTTCGTGTAAAAAATGTTTGTCTAAAGGGCAATTTTTTGTTTTATTTCTACCAGTCTTTTCTACTTTGATTACATCCCGTAGATTGACAGTGACGCCAATTTAATATCTGAGAAATCGAAAGCACTGTGTCTGTCATCATTTAACGGACAGCTAACATTAATTAGTGCTATTACAAAAAGCGCGGGCTGAGTCCGGAGCATAAATTGTCTATCTGCTGCCGTCTCGTATTGAGCAGTTGCTGAAGAAAGAACACAAAAGTAGCCGTCTATTTATTTTTTTTTCATGATCTGTGGTGACTATCAGTTTCGCTCCTATTTGGTAAGAGTGACTTTCTTTTCTTTTCTAATTATCTGTTCTTTCAGGACCTTTATATTTCACTTTTTCTCATCTCAGTTTTGACGAAGTATATCTTTCATGGTAGCTTATGTATCTAAAACTAGTTATACGCTTCATACTGTTTTTATCAACAATAGCCACTAATACAAACTACTAGTGGCGTCTCTTAACGTCACGATAACAGCGGGGAACAAGATTTGAAAATCATTTTTAGCCAGTAATTTCTATTAATTTAGAATTTTTCCTGATCATCTTAAACCATTTCTTTCTCGTGCAAAAAGAAAACATTATCTTTCGCCTATTCATAAGCTTTGTCACATGAAGACATTTATATACACATATGTAGATCTAAAATGTATATTGGCTAAGATGTCGAACCATTGTGTTATTTATTCGTAATGGACTGGATCTTAAACAATAGCCAAGCAGATGAATGGAACTGGTATACTTCCTGATGCGATGTTTGCTTCTAAATTAGAGATTTATTCCAATTTTCATTTTTTTCTCCCTCAGTTACCTTAATTAAACAAGCTAAACAAGCAGAGCTAATGTTGAGACAAATTGATTTTTTGAGACGAGAATGACAAAATAAATAACAATTCTGTCACAAATGCGGCGGCGCTGTTTCTCGTTTTTCACTTAAGAGGGGACTACTATCTTAACTACCAAATTGTTGCTAAGGAAGGTTTCTAACCACAATATTTTGGAAACCCGAACTTCCAAAGTCGTTACAGCTTTTCTTGTCACAACCGTATCTGGTAAAAACCTTATCCCCGTTCAAACGTACCAGTCTTCCAGCTTAGAGAGTCCCTGAAAAAAATTCTGCAGTGTGACCAAAATCTCGATTTTTTTTTCCGATTGGAAGGACATAGAATTTATAAGACTTCATTCTCAAAAAAATGTCCGAGGCAGTAACATGGGCACAATCGAACGAACCATGCAGTGTAAGTTTACTTCAATCTACTTCTCACAAAAATGCGTTATAATTATTGATGTTGTGACCTTTTATTTCATTTAAGATCAAGTAAGAAGTTCTCCTAACTACTGGAACTGTCGCGCGTGGGCAAAGGAGCTGCTTCAGTAAGTGCGAATAACATCTTCATGAAATATCATCTTTTTAGAGTTCAAAGAAACGATAGCCAACAACGTATTTTTTATTAAAGACTTGACGAATGGAACATTTTAGAAGAGTCTGTGAATCCTAAATTAAAATTAAATTTCTTAACTTTAACGTTCAAAAGTAAAATGGCCGTGAACCTGTTACACTTTTTACCCATTTTTAACTACGCTTCTTCGATATTTGCCTCGTATTATTACCTGTTTTGTGAAAACATATTTTTTTATTTGTTCGTAGAAATGAATTCCACCGATCCGCCAAGCATACCTATTAATTACACAGCATTTGGTCCCATGTTCTCAACCGGGACAAAGATTGGCTTGACCTTAGCGTACATCACGATCTTCATAATAGCTTTATTCGGCAATTCCATTGGACTGTACGTGGTTAGTACCAAAGCACCTTCAAGACGAGTCACTGATCTGTTGATCAAGAACCTGGCAATCGCCGACTTGATTTTTACTCTGACGGTTATGCCAAACACAGTAGTATTTTTGTATTTCGAATATAACCGTTGGTTCGGTGGTACGATTGGAACCATCACGTGTAAAGTGTTTTGCTATGTTATCCCTGTTTCCATCGCCGCATCTATCATAACTTTGACCATTATTTCGATCGATCGCTTCTGTGCGATCTATTTTCCGCTAAACCTAGTAGCATTTCGCAAGCATAAAACCATCACAACAATAATATGGTTCATCTCTATAATCACTATGACGCCATACTTATTGTTGTTCCAAGTTTATAAGAGAAGTGATGGGTATTCCTGCTCGCCGATGTGGCCATGGTCCAAAGACATAAAGGATACTTTCCTTGCCCTGCGGGCATTTCACATTATTGGTTTCATCGTCTTGTATGCTCTTCCACTGTTGATAATAGCTGTCTTTAACTCTCTCGTTGCTCGACGTGTGTTGTTTCACAAGTCTCCTGGACATACTCCCAGTTTTAATAGAAACGCCGTAGAAGTCACCAGAAGGAAAGTCGTCAAAATGTTGAGTATCATTGTCATTGTTTTCGCGTTATGCTGGCTGCCCACCTATGTGAATCACTACTTCATGTATTTTAAGACAGATGATTGGTATAAGATCCCCAGCGCGGTCAGGGTTTTGATGTTTTGGGTGTCGCACGCAAACAGTGCAATAAATCCTATCCTCTACATTGCTTTCAATAGGAATTTTCGTTATGCCTTCCTTGATGCTGCGGCCGCGCTATTTGCATCTCCCTTCCGAGTCACAAGTGCCTGTATGGCCTATATCTTAGAAGAACAATCAACACCAGATCAGCGCCAACAAAATGAGCAACCTTCACGACCAATACAGTGCAATGGTTTTCGTGTGGCACCCGTTAAATCAGCGGTTCGAAAAGGCCCTGGAAAAAGCCATGAAACTAAACTGTAAGATTAACCACTCACCACGGCCTTCATCCGTAAGAGCATGTAACGTCACCGCCCAATGACGCGATCATCTGAAGTGACACAAAGTGTTGAACACATGCAGCCAGTTTAGTGGTCCGGCCGGGATTCAATACCGCGACCTCCCGCTCTGCAGTTTGGTGCTCTTCTAACTAAGTCGGCTAACCGGTCCATTCCGCCTTAATAACTTGTTAGCTAGGGATAGAGCTTGGAATATGGCACATTCAATTATTGGATGCAAAGCAGTCATAAAGGCGAAATGTTTATTTATTATACACAATCACAGATATTACACTTGAAGTATATTGATTACATTATGGAGAAAAAATAAGCAAAAAAATAATTGAAAACTATGTAACATTGTGATAAGCACAAATAACAAACAATTACATCAAAATAAGTACAAAAGTATGTACAATTTGCTTTTCATATTGGACTAAAAAAGTACTTGCTAATATTTTACGACAACTATGTATTAACCCAGACTATAGACAAGGAGTCGCAGATAAGAGGACTTATGCCGTGTTCGGATCAGGACAGAAACATGTTTACAGTAAACATGTTTCAATGAAACACGTTTCACGCCTGGTGCTATAATTTATGCTGTTTACTTAGCAGGCATAATCTGACATAAAACCTAGTTTATAATTACAACTAAACCGAAAACAATAGAGCTCGAACTTGCTGTTGCATGATTTGTGATTCTTCGGGACCGAAGGGTAATGCAATGTTTCACAAGGAGACGACATTTGCGGTCACGTGTTTTGTCTGCTTTACTTTTCAATCATGCTCAGAATAAACATGTTTCGATCATGACGCGCCGCCTGACGTGAACACGTATTACAGTGAAACAGTTTTCATTCGTGATCAAACTAAACATATTTCGCCCTTGTGTGAAAACAGCATAAGACGACTGTCATGTATCAGGTTACCCTCTTAGGGCTGGTTATTTATACAAAGTTTAGACGTTGTTTAACAAAACACTGCGGTTTAAACCAATTTCAATCTGGCCAACCCCGATATTTAAACTTTGTTTACTGTAAACAGTGTCAAGAAGGGTTATAGCACAGACTGCAGAAACACTTATCAACTTAAAGGGAACGTCCATTCTTCTAACAAATTGACGTTAAATTGTTGGAAATTTAAGTCTAAATTAATTTTTTTTTTTAAAAAGCAGGTGCAAATATAATTTTAGTGTACAAAAAAAAAATGGATATGAATATCTGGAATATCGACTATTTTCGCTTTTAAATTTCCCACGCACCGCCATTTTGAATATTTATGACGTGTTATGGTTGTCTAATTGTTGCATACAAAAGAACTTCGATTCTTAACAATAGCGGCAACCGTAACACGTCATAAATATTCAAAATGGCGGCGCGCGGGAAATTTAAAAGCGAAAATAGGCGATATTTATATCCATTTTATTTGTACACTAAAATTATATTTGCACCTGCTTTTTAAACATTTTTAATTTCGACTTTATTTCCAACAATTTAACGTCAATTTGATTTGACAATGGAGGTTCCCTTTAAAGTGAACAGTTAACAGTTGTGGAGGTCCATTCCCTGTCTTAAACCCCGGTTTAAGTTAGACTTTGTTTAAGTAACTGGCCCTAAAGATTTATTGCGAGTTTGCACTAAAAATGCAATGTACTCAGTGCAATTCAATGCACTCAACAATGCGAATATATATATATATAAATAGGCTGAGCCTAACAGCAGAGCTGTCTGAAAAGAAAGCTGATGATAAGCTTAACTGAGGTCGGAGCAAAAGAATTAAGATTGACGACGAGTGAAGTTAGAACTATAAAATCCAAGTTTACATAAAATTGCTTTACAACCTATGTAATGAATGAACACACATAAAAATGGACAACAAAATCTTCTTTTGAAACATTTTATTCAAATATCTATTAGTTTATGTTTAAAAGCAAAACGCGTACCATTAGCGCATCGACGAGCTATCCTCGATGAAATTCAAGATATCAATACGACTGAATTTGAGCACGTTTTATAAACATTTCTACAAAACTAAAGAGAACGCAAAGAAAAAGTGAATCACCAACTGATATCAACATAAATTCCCATCGAAAAATGTAATTTATTTTACCTTTAAGTCCCTCGGCTGCTTGGAAATTCTTTAAAACTCCGCTTCTTCGGTTCTGACTTCCGAAGAAGATTAAAATATTTTCCCAGCATTGATAAAAAAAACGTATGAAGTTCCTCGAAGCAAGATTTTATCCCTTTGCGTTCTTCTTTTTCCACTATAGCGGCTTCTGAATATTCTTTAAAGCTTTGTCTTTCCATTTTGAATATTTTAAATGTGTGTTATTACTCCGATAATACGAAAACCAAGCACCTGCGCGATGTCGTACGCGCATGTGTTCGCATGTTGGGCGACGGTCGCGCCCGCGAGCTAACCCTGCGCGACGGAAGCGCCCGCAAAATATTCCGTTAACATAACCATAAAAAATGACGGGCTTGGTTCTATGAGTATGGAGCTCCGCGAGCGGTCCTTCGGCCCGCGAGAGCTCCTCTACAATGTACGTTGTACAGGGATAAATGCTCTAATTCCACCAAAGGCTAACCATCCTCTAATTGTGCGAATGACTGTGCTTTTAAATGGCTGCGTCGGTTACAAACTTAGCCCTTCAAAAAACGAAAGAAAGAAAGAAAGGGCTTTTTAAACGAATTAATATAAATTAACGGCGTGAAAAATAGCAAAAATAAAATGAAAGAAAGAGTGGTTCTCATTACCAGAGGCCAGCGTGAAATTTGGTTTGGTGTGTTGTGTTCTAAAAGTGCTCCTACACGCTGTTGGGAAATCAGTGTGTAGATGATACTAAGAGTAAATGAATGAAATGTTTCCGTCCTTGGGCCTCGGTTCATATAAGGGGGAAGAGATGCTCTTCGTACCATGTTGTGAGATACGTCTTAGTCAGTTTATAAATGTCAGGTTTGGTTGTAGCTTTAAGGGGAAAAATTAAGGGATAGATCTGTGTCGTTGATTGAACTTTTTAATGCAAGTCATGTAATCGACTTATTGGCTAATAAACATGGTAAAGTTACTTCTTAATGTGCCTTTCAGGAGTAAAAGAAATCTTATTGTTGTCACCCCAAAAACGAGATTCTTGGCCCTTTAGGGATTTCTGTACAAATATTGCGACGAGCATCCTCGTGAGTAATATATGGGAGTCTTCCCGAGGGAGTCCTGGGTCCTTTGCACACAACGCGTGGGGACCAATAATCCGGAGATAGAGGTACTGAACGAAAAGTACATGCATCGGTATATTAAGCGAATACAGAGTTATAGTGGTTTGTCGCAAAAACGTTATAGTGGTTGGGAACGAGTCGGGATAGACTTGACACAACTTAAAAAAGGGAATACCTCATCCACAGGATAACCCTATCCACTGGATAGTTACCCAACGGATGAAAATGCGTTGCAGAAATCCGGGGTATCGAAGAGGATATCACCCAATATGGATACATCAAACACCTACCCTTGGTTTTTGCAGAAGATATGCAGCCACAAGTAATCTTCTTTTGATAGATTTGTTACCTGTATTTGTGCTGCCAATCACGATCAAGTGCTCCTCTTGAAACACTTTGCCCCTACTCCCTCCTGTTTGTACCCTTGGATTTTCGTCAGTAAAGAACAACTTCCTCTTAAATTCTTTCCCTCCATCTCATTTAGACTATGATTAGTTCCTGACCATTCCCCGATCGCCGTTCGACTAAAATTCTCTAAGAGAAAGGACTACTCGTATTTCCTTGGAATGTAGGTCTCTTTAGCTGGACACCGCAAAGCTACATGTTTTAGTTGAGCACTTCGTAGCCCAATTCAATTTTGTTATTCAAAATTTATTTAATTTTTCAAATGAATTTTTGTTAAGAAAACACTCTTGTCACGTTTCAAGCCGAGCTTTGTCTATTTTTTTTTCACGACGATTTCATAGGTTAGTGAACATTGTACTTATACAATGCTTTTTTTAATTAATAAAAACTTGTCAAGTACAATTATATACTTTATTACATCCATTTTGAAATCAGTAGTGATCCTTGCTCTCAGTAGTGCGATTTATTCCCGAATCGCACTATTTTTTGCTCTAAATCGCATCTTTTTCTCAGCAGTACTAGTGCGATTTATTCCCGTATCGCACTATTTTTTGTTCTAAATCTCATCTATAAGTCGCATCAATTTTGGTACTGACTAAAATCCTGTATTTGGGCGATTAAATTGTGCGATTTCAAAATGGGTGTAATAAAGTGGTAATTGAACTGAGTATTGGTCTGAAATCATACTTGTGATTTGAAATCACGCGTATGATTTCAGACCAAATTGCACTCCACTCAGTTCAATTACCATTATATATTAAATTGAATCACTGTAAACAATGTACTTTTTATACCTAGAGAAAGATACAATGTTCATTATGTCACGAGCGTGGGAAAAAGAAAATATTCTGAGTCCCCGACGGGATTGTAACCCGTGACCTGACCACCTGACCTTCCGCACACCGATCGGATGCTGGTGGCGAACTGGGCAATATACTAGGATCAGGTATGACATGCGTCCTGCGTACTGATAGGATCAGCAATGTCGGAAGAGTTACGTGTGGTGATAAATAAAAAAATGATGGTAAATGTTAAGCTCATTAAACAAAAGAGAAATATGTTATGTTCATTAAAAAATATGTAATCTTTTCAAACTACAGTCTTACTTTAGACGAAATCATTAGCTTGTTTTCAAAGTTTCTATAATACATAACATACAAAGTTATACAAGCAACTTTAATATGTAGTATATTTATAATCACCGTAAACAAATGATGCACTTCTTATACCTTTTGAAATAATTAAATCAGATGAAATCAATGTTTCTATGATACATCATCATACAGTGTTCTTTTTACCTTTTTAATATAATAGTCACAAGACAATGTACTTTGTATACCTTTTCAAACGTAACACTACTACACTTAGATCACCCGAGACGAAATCATTAGCTGGTCCTCACAATTTGTATAATGCATTACTGTACAATGCTATTTTCTTTTACCTTTGAGGTGCTGGCACATTGCCCCACTATCATTTAGTCCGTGGGCCAGTAGACGAAACCCTCCCCCCCCACCCCTTCGGGGAATTTTGGGGACAGGCACCGTTTTGAAGCATAGCCCGAGGGTGTTTCAAATCAGGTTGTTCGCACTTCTCAAGTGGAGGCGTTTGGCTGTACGGCCGCATTGTTTATCTGAGGCAAAATACCACAGGGTACCCAATTCGTTATTTTTGAAAATCATTCTTGAAACCCCCAGATCAGAGAAGGCACATAAAACTCGAAAATGTCTAGGCTAGCTCAATCTGTTATAGTGGAGATGTACATACGACAAAATTCCGCATACAAGCACCCACAGGGCATTTCAACACAATTATGCTCGACATACCACAGTCAACCTACTCATTCTTCTCAATCTTGAAGACACCCACCCTAGAGCCAAGGAACTCCTCGGGAACAATGGTTTCAGTGTCAACCGATCAGAAGTCCCTTCCAGTGGGAACACTAGTAGACATCACAATTGAGCAAACTATCAACAGATATGCCAAGTCTCGTTCTGGAATCATAGGATTCAGCAGAAATGAGTCTGCGTATTATCGCTGGTTCAAAACTGGGCACACCCGGGTGAGTTATGTGCAAGACATGAAGGAATTGGTTGATATTCATGACCCAGTATCTACAACGCACAAGGAGATAAGACCGTCACAGATTAAAGGTCAAATGAACCAACAATTTTTCTTTTAGTCCAATATTGGTGCAACGATTTTATGTTTAATGGGTAGCAAATAAACACATTGTGAAGTTTGAAATGCCAGATACCACACAGCTCTTAACAATCTCTAATTTCAATGGACCTGGATATCACGCAGCTCTATTGTTTTCAGGGCTAGGGTCCATTGCTGTGTTGTTTGTTCTATTGTTTTCTCAGCAAATCAGAGAAGACCTTGTAAGGGCTGCGTACTGCCCCTGAAATGCAGAGATATTGGAAGTTGAAAAATGCGACTTTTTGGCTTTCATAATCGTAGAGCGATCGGGAAAATTGTCGGAAAGTGGCGTCACTGTTGACCACCTCAAAACAGAAGGTGAAAACAATAGGCTAGTTCTCTCTAGGGCTTTAAGTGCACTTGAAGTGCATTTGGTAGATACTCGTAGTGTGAACTCCTTTCTAAGAGCGCTTTCTAAGCCTGACTGACTTACGTTTCAAGAGAAGCACTCATCTGATTTATTTAAACGTTCAAATCTCTTTGTAAAATGCATCAAAAAGGTAAAAAAATAATATCAGCTGAATGTAATTAGAATGTTAAATAATTTGCAGTGGTTCGTTTTCTATAAATTCCATATTTCCTTCTTTTGTTCCCAAAGTTCTCCGAGGTACGTGGGGGGGGGGGGGGGGGGGGGGAGTGTTTCGTCTACTGGCCCACGGACTAATTATACAAGTTATTTTGACTGGTGTCTACACATCTCTTATGGTACCAGTTGGGAGTAAATGTTTTCACACAATGTCCTTTGTATTCATGTTGTCATTCTCATTAACTTTATATAATTTAATTTAGTAGGTGAAATTATAGGGAGAAATAAGATGCTAATCAATATTGACCCTCACTATTGAGGGTTAAAGACTGAGTACGTTAATTGGTGGACTATAAACAACTGTGCATCCATTCGAAACTCAATTATGGTAATAAATTTCTAGATAAATGTGTAGAAAGCAAGGATTGGGCATTGTCGACAACTCTCGTCGCCCACTAATGTGGCCCTCGTTCAAATCCAGGACTTGACGTCGTATGTCAGGATATGTGAATTGTTGTTTTTTGTCCTTGCTCAAAGGGTTATTTTTCTTCTGGTCCGTAGCGATAAGATATGTAGAATACCTTATTATTTTTGGCTCTTCCGTTCGTCCGCAGGAAAACGTCCCCTTAATGCAATGCCACGCAAAACAGAAATGTTTAAAACATATTGACATTTAAAAAATATATATATATTTTAAATACACAAATCTGCAGTTGTCCTCTTTGGGAAATACTATTTTTTCCGTGTTTTCTATTTAACGCAGATGTTGCGCACCCATGCATGCATACAGTTATAGCCAAAATTGTTATGTTTCTTTTCTTGAAGAATTGATTCTTGTTATTATTTAAACAAGTCATTGCTACATCAGTCCCATCTTTATTACATTCGGCGCCGATAAAAAGGTTCTATTTTGGAGCATACGCCGTCGTCCAATTTGAAAAGCGAAAAGTTTTTATGTTCTATTTTCTCTTGTAGCCCAGTTAATTGCGGCGATGTTCTGCCCCTCGACCGATTGCATTACATTAACTTTACATGCTGAATGTGGTGCTGTTTCAACGGCAATCATCTCCTTGACAAAACAAAAAGCAAAACAACACGTCAGAAAAGAGAAAAGATCCATACAGGTTAATGGCACTGTTTACATGGGCTAAAAAATAGAATGCAAGTTCCACTTTCAGCGGTAAGTTGTATGGTTGACCAATTCGTAGGTACCGGAAGTAGTGATTCACATATGTTGGAAACTAGCACAGCGCAAACACCACGCATATGATGAACAGTAGTCGTACCACTTTGCGTTTATACCTTTCAGCTGCGCGCGATTGCTGTGTATAACGTTACCAGGGATTTTACAAAACCATGATTTACGACAAATTAAGAAGTAAAATACGACTTACAGTATGACGAAAACGAGTATATGAAAGCTTTTAAACGCGTTGTACTCCCACGGCCAGTCTTGTGAACATATAAATGCGTCTTGGCTTGGAATGAAATTAATTTGATACAACAAAACTTATGGGATCATTAAAAAGCGATAAGATCCAATGATTCCTGGCGAAACTTTCTGCTTTTGGAGTAACTTTAACGTTCCTTTCAAAGGATAGAATACGGCGTAAAACCTGTCAAACAGGGATGATGTAAAGCAATGCTTCGCATATAATGTTACCCAGTATTCCCCCAAACCAGTGATTGTCGTGGTACATGTAAGCGATGGAAAACGGCATCACTGTTAGATCTGCAACGGCCATGTTGGCAATAAATAGGTTTGTTACACCTGAAGATGAAGATTTACGAACAAACCGAAGGAGTTTCCAAATACAATAATTGAAGGAAAGTTAAAAAATTGCCAACATGGAAAAAGGTACGAAGACCTTTTACATCCTTAATGCGATCGAGCTGGGTTTAAAGCAAAGGATACAATGCAGAAAGTTTTAGCTATGACAGGGAATTTAGGAGAAATACCTCTTATAACATTTTATAATTGTCTCAAATATCACTCGCCAAAGCGGCTCATGATATTTTGGGACAATTTTGAAATAGTACCCGAGGTATTTATCCTAAATACCCCTTGAGAAACCATTGCATTACCTAAACCAATACTTAATTTCTGACCCGATTTCGTGGCACAGGAGTTTTTCTTCAAAGCTTTCTGCTCAGCAGCACGAATCTTCTTCCAGAAGCGAGTTCGTTCGACAAGTACTCGTCAACCAGATTCGGACTTGTCAGAAATTTTGAGCGTACGTCACTAAATGGCCTGGGAGGCGGCGTTGGACAAATCATACATCTATTTTTATTGCCACTGGATGCAAATGTAAGTCTTGCAGTACACCATGGTGTTACGATAGTAATGAATAGAGAGCTAAGCGTGGCGTAGACTTGGCTTTATCAACTAAGTACAGCGAAAATGCTGAATTACAGTTTAGAAAATATAAAGAGAAGTGATATTTACCTAGACAAAAGAATCGTTCAGAGGTTTTTTTTTAGAAAAAAAGAAAACTTGCAAAGGCATTGTGCGGAAAAAGGAAAAATTCACACAAGCTGGAAATTATCCTCCCTCCATTACTTTTCTAGTGGTCGACTTGATGGGACATGTTAAAATTCGTCATATTTATTTATTCGCTTTTTTCGAGCAATTAATGAATTGTTAATGACACGTATATTGTCGACCCTTACATCCTTACATCTCCTACTTTGCGTTAAGTAAAATGACATTTCTATGTCAGTAAAAATAATAATGACGCCTAATGGGGACTATTGATCTCCTGATTTGATCTATTGATCTATTGATCTATTGATCTATTGATCTATTGATCGCATAGCCTTTAGAGATATATTCCAGGGAATGTAACACCAACCGAGTTGTTGAATCGTAAGTGTATTCTGGAGGAAGCGATTTACCTTCCAATTCTAAACCGAATCTTATAGTCCTTTACTTACAGTAAGTTATAGGAAATAGTTATATTGGTAAGGGATGGACCATTATTTTCTGGAGGGAGCGGGGGTGGGGAAGAGAAATATTGAAAAATATTGTTTACAGGGCCCTAAAAGACAAAATAAATTGTTTGCAAATACGATGTGTAAAACAACTTGTTTGCAGAGAAGTCAGATAAAGTATTAAAACATATTGGTTTCAGAACTGAAATATTGCTCAGTGATGCGAAAGCAAATACTGCTGAAAATAGGTTCAAGATGTCTCTTTCCATTTGGCTGCACAAGACAACTTCTTCACCTCGCCTTCGCAACTGAAAGCAGCCAAAAGCTCTTCGTTGTGCCAGGGCTTAAGGTCATGATCTCAACGGGTTTTCATTCAAGGAATGCCGCTTGCCCTGTCATTTAACCTTGACATTCTGTTAAGAAATGGGTGAGTTTCAGAAGTCTGTCACTATCAAAGCTAATGGGTCACTAACTGTTTACAAGTTATTTTGAGTAACCTATGGCGATGGAAATCATTTTAAATCAGCAATGTGCCTGCCTTCACCGCTGGTACAACAGGCCGGGTGGTACGAGTATGATGGCCTGTGGGAACAACATCAATGAGGATCAGGACTTCGGTACTGTGGAATCGCGAAAAAGACTGCTGCTCCCTTTGCATATTTCCTGTCGTATGCCCTTTATTTGCGCCAGTAGCTGCGTAGGAATTAAAACGGCGAGTGATGTATAAAGGAACAATAAACTATAAATTACAAGGAGCGTATGTGGCCAAAATAATTGGCTATAGCACTATTGATTTGTTTTTCGAAAAATAGCTTGATTAGCTCAACAATTTTTAGCACCAGAGAACATAGCACTGTAAAAAAATGTTTGCAGGAAGGTGCTCTTGGAAAAAAAAATGGTTGCGGAGGAAAATTTCTCACCCCCCCCCCCCCCCCCCCCCCCCCCCCCTCCAGAAAAATAATGGTCTGTCCCTAGCTTTAAATAAATTATGCAGTTTAAAACATGTTCAGATAGCGTTTTTACTGTGTACATTTCAAATACTTTTTATGATATGTTTTGTATTTTCAACGTATAAACAGGGCCTCTATGGATACCAGCCTCTAGCTGACTGGCTTACTCTGCCTCTTGTCTCTTTATATACAGTCCCGCTGACTGGGTTGCCCTGCCTCTTGTCAGTCTTTATATACAGTCCGAGAGGTAACAATTTATGGTTTTTTGGTCGATCAATCGTTACATATGCATGATGAGTCCTCTCCCCACTCCCTGTTCTTCTGTTAGCTGATTATTGGCAAACTGAATCAGAATCATGAATCAAACAATTTCCAGTGTTACGAGATAGATAGATGTTGTTACCATGCTTGGTTTTAATTGCGCTGTTATTTATGATCACGTCCAAATCTATTTGGCGGTGAAGGTTGTCTTTGGAGCAATCGGCAACAAGTTTGTATGATGTCAATTTTCCTTTTTCATGGGGCCGGTGGACATAGAAAACGGCAAATTGTATTAATAACAATGCAGACACGAACAACAACCCAAGGTATCGAAAAGCTCCTTGCGAAATTTGCTGCTTAGTAGAATATAGAGGCAAGGATTTAAGGCACTGTTCGCATGAGCTAACCAGTTGAATACGATTTGAATTTCCATCGGAAATTTGTCTCCTTGATCAGGCCGTACGTACCACAAGTAGTGATTGACATATGTTGGAAACCAGCACAGTGCAAACACCACGCATATGATGACCAGCAGTCGTACCACCTTGCGTTTAGATTTTTCAGCCGCCGTGCGGTTGCCACTTGTCACGTTTCCTGGAATTTCACGTCGCCATAATTTTCGACAGATTAAAAAGTAAATGACAGTTGTCATACAAAGAGGCAACACGTATATTATGACAAAAACGAAGATGTGGAAGCTTCTAAGTACGCGAAACGTTTCTTTGAAGTTAAGATCATTTTGATCTGCCCATGGCCAAACTTGTTCACAGAAATATGCATTGCTGTTCGGATGATATCTTGCTTGATACATCAGCGCAAATGGAATCATTAACAAAAAGGATAAGATCCAAATGAATGCTGACAAGATTTTTGGCTTTCGAAAGACGTTTTCCTTCAGAGGAAGGAATATGGCGTAAAATCTGTCAAAAGAGATGAACATCATCGTGAAAACAGTTGCTGCAATGGAAACAGGCATGACGTAAAACAATACTTTGCATGTAATGTTACCCAACGTTCCCCCAATCCAAAGAGTTGATCCACGAAACATGAAAGCGACTGTAAACGGCATCACTGTTAAAGTCAAAAGCAGATCTGCAACCGCCATGTTGGCAATAAATAGGTTTGTTACACTTGAATATGCAGATTTCTTTAACACCACGAACAAACCGAAGGAGTTGCCAAACAGAGCGATGAGGAAGATGACTGTATATGCTAACGTCATGCCAATCTTGAAGTCTTCTATCAGGACGTCGGGTTGTGGTGGGGTGGCGGTAACATTTGAGACGTCGGTGACGTTTGTACCTTTAAAAAGGGTAATAAAACATTACGTTGAAAAAAATGTTAAAACGTTAATGTGTCTTGTTTATATCAAAAGTGTTCTGCACGCACCGACCTGCTACATCCATTGGCAATCAAGTTGTCGTTAGTCCCGCCAAATTGGGATGACGAGGAGCCAATGCTTAATTTTATTAATGTCAGTCCCCTCATTACCGAGCTTAAAATTTACGATCTTTCTTTATTTAAGAATTAAAATATTGAAGAAAAGGCAGAGGTTTTTGAAGAGATCAAAGTGCATGTTTTATGTCCTTCTTTTGTTTCTCGTAATATGTTAGAGAAATAATTTCCCCCAGAGGGTGTACAAAATTTTAGTCTCGCTGGGGGCGTGTACAGTTACAACTGTAATAAAAATACCGGCAAGAAACATACAAGAGTAAATGGCTATTATTTTGCGTGTTTTCTTGAACTTCCCGCGTATAACGGCGAGAACGACAATCGTTTTAAGACCTCAACGACAGACATGACGTTGTAAACGTCATACCATTTCAAATTATAAGAGAACTTCTCGTTGCAGCTTCTCCTTACCATTTACTTCTGTGAAATTAAGATTGTTGTTCATATTGGACCTCGAATGTTAAAATTTCTGCTGATGAAAAAAAAGAAGAGAGTACGTAAGCAATGTTATATATTAAATAGATAAACGCAGGGAACTTGATGATTCTCCCTGATTCGATGCGCAGTTATTAATACATACACGTGCAGCAACTGTATAAATAAACACATGACACATCAACATTACTGCTTCACATTAATTATTGGAACGGTGATCGGTATATCAAATCTCCTCACAATATCAATGTACGAACAAGTACATAGATTATGCAAATTAAGAACCTGCTAAAATTTTGCAGTGCATCCTCCCCCGAGCTTCGCGAGGTTTTGCGAGACACGTATTTCTAGTTAATACACACATGTAACTCGTCCCATCCTTTCGTTTATTGGTTACCGTTCTTAGACGGCGCGATAGACAGGTTGTCATGTACATAAATTGGATTTAGGATATAAGAAAGGGGTGCAATTTACATTAAAGGTAATAATATAAAATGGGTTCCATTTCGATAAAAATTAGTCGTGAAAGGATAGCCCGCGCACAGAAGTCTCCTATTTCCTATTGCTTCACCACGCGGAAAAGGACGTCTGCGTAACGCCGCTTTGAATCGTGTTTGGGTATCCTACTGTTTCTCTAGGATGGGAGAAGCGCACTCTGATTGGACGCTAGACAGTAGGAATTGTTAATAACAACTGTTGGATTGGCTCTCATCCCCAAAATCCGAAATAATTAATGGAGCATAACACGAGGGGTTTTCCATTGACAGAAAACATGTTGAATAAACATGTGTGATTGTGTGCTGTGTTTTTCGTATGTTGTGAAGCATGGTTACGACTGAAATCTTAATTGTTCAAGGTCGCGGTGAATTGCGTTTATAAAAAAACCTTTCACTAATGTTTAATGTACAAACGTCTACATCGCCATGTATCTGTAAACAATTCGTTGGAAAGCTACAGAAGCGATAGTCTCCTATTTCAAACCACTTATTGTGAAGCTTACAAAACGACTTGTTGTTTTTCGCGACAATCCTATCAATCTGTGAAACCTCAAAGGGCAATTTTTTAAATTCATGATTGTAAAGACATGTGAAGCTTCAAAAGAACAAAATCCTCTAAAATAACTGTGCTAGATCATCGGCTTCTTCTGTGAAACGAATTCTTTTGGAAACGCGTTTTGAACGTCCAATTAATTTGTCCGCCAGTGATAGAAAATTTGTGGGTGTAATCAGTGCCGGACATCTGGATAGATGTATTTCATACTATAAACAATATAATAATCACAGTGAAGTTTTATCAGTGTTTGAGGCTATAACACCACGAAAGATGATCCAAATCAGCTCCAAGAACACAAATCTAGGTATTTATATTAAAAGGAATTACTTTCATGAATCCAATGTAAAATCTCCTCGCAAACAAAAACATGCGCCGAAACGGAATTTCGCAGATCCTACTTTTGTAACAAGAGGAATTGAAATTAAAGCTCTCAATACCACTGAGCCAAAAAGGTGAGGAGAAAAGAGCTAGGGAAAGGATCTTCAAAGCATAATCACAGCGACGGATCCTTGCGAGGGATATGGTGAAGGTCAAAAGCATTTCACAGCACGAGTTAGTCAAATTAAATCGAGAACAGCAGGATACGTGAACACGATTAGAAATGCTGTTACGCAGACGTGCTGTGAAGCAAAAGGAATAGGAGATGGCCGTGCAGGCTTGTGAAAGGGTAAAGGTTTAAACTTCGGGGTGTTATCTCCTCATGTAAGACCTTATTGTTTACCCCCTCCCTCCCCTCCCCAGTGGACTATACATTTGTGGTAGGTTCTGTAATAATAGGGAGCTTAAAGTGCCAGTTCAATCAAATGTTGACATGTTGATTTTTGTATTATTTCGAAAGAGCATCCTGTATTTACTTACCTTTCCAAACCATTTTTTAATCAGAGCACGGGAAGATCGCTTTTTCCGGCCTTACTTTTTGTATTTTCTGGGCCACCATTAAAATTGCATGTTCCTGCATCTTGACCCTAGCATATTTTACCTTAATGATTCCGAAAAAACGGAAAAACAGTCGAAACGAACAGGTTTTAGCTCGGGCGAAGTTTCCACAACCCTCTGTAACGTCACAGAGAGCTGGTGAACATGCAAGTTTAATGGAGGCCGTGAAAATGTCAAAATTTGATCGAACTGGCACTTTAAGTAACCGCGACGAAGACGGCAGCGAGAACGGCAAAAAACAATGGGCTTAATGGGCGAAAAGAAAAATGCCTTTGCACGTGCATTTTACATTGTGGTTCGGCATTTCTTCGCCCGTTCCCTGCTAAACGACATTCATCAACGCCAAATGATAAAATTAGAGGTTTTGTGGAGAAAGTGAACACGCGACGGTTAATTTTCCTTTCTCTATTTAAACTTTTAAAGCCATCCGTACAAATTTAGCTCCTGGGCAATCCAGTCACATAAGACAAACTAAACAAATTGGAACAACTGCAAAGTAGTATAAAAAAGCTCGAATACTTGACGACGTTTTCCTCGTCGTTGCTTAAACTCTCTAATTTTAACCGCGGATCGTACACTGATTCGTAGATACGACTGTCATAAAATTAACGTATTTTCATTTTTGTGAGCCTTCATCTGTTGATCCTGAAAGGAGCAACCCCATGTTAACCATGAGAATCTAGTGACTGTGTTATGTATCCAAACATCCCCTTCAAAAGCTCTAAAGTGATATGAAAAAAGTAAGTTTTTAGTCTTCTTTTTGTTCTCGTTGGGTGTCAGAGGTGTGGCCATCCTCATTTCTTTACAGTTAGCTTAAACCGATGTGCCATCTTTCTGTTAGAGAAATACAAGTTTCAATGTTTCCTTGAGACAAACAAGGCAACACTATGCATTGACGAAACGATGTTATTTCGTGAGGGTTTAACTCACAAAATTCACGGAAGCCCCATGTTAGTCTTTTTACTCGATGTTGACACTTAGTCGATGTCCTTCACAAAGCGTTTATGGCTACCCGAAATATTTGTTATCAACGATGTTTTATGTTCTAGCTGTATCAGCATTACATGGTATATTTAATGTTACCTTGGTTAGACGATGTTTCCTCACAACGCAGTTGAAGGATGGAAACTCAAACCGATTTCTGTTCTCCGTTTAAGAGCTAACGAGAGGATAGCCGGAAGACTTACCTTGCGGGCAGCTGGGGACAAAATGGTCAGCTATTATTATGTTAATTACCTATGGTTTAATCTACCTACCAGTCCTTCATATGCAGTCGCTATGACAGGACCTGTCTGAATTGTACTGGCTTCGTCAGTGGTCAGAGTGCTTCCAGAAGGTCACGCCATACATACAATCCAGAAAGAACGAGAACTATTTTATTTAGGGTACGTTGGATTAGACATATTCCGGAATAAGAATAGTATGAAGAATGGCCACAAAAAAAATCTCGTTTTTCTAGATTTGGAGCCACTGGCAATCTAAACCGATATGCTGTTATCGTATTATAAACTTATAGTGCAAGATAGTGCAAGTGTGCCTAAACAAACACTTCTGAGAGACTATTCCAACTATTCCATATATTGTTATTCCGAATCGAACGCGCTCTTAATTTAAACACCATACATATTGAGTTTCTATTATAAAGAAGAGAAGAAAATAAATCATATTTGCAGTACTTGTTTTACGTGAAAACTGTCGATAGGCAAGAATTGTAAAACATCACGCAGCAGGTAGTCAATTTGTTTTGGCGATTTCCAATCTAAATATTGACTTTTTAAAAAGGTTTGTGGTGTTTGTTTCTTAACGGAGATTAAATTACGTCGTTATTATTCAAGTTCGAGTTCTAGGAAAGAACCATAACTCAGGATGCGTTCAATTAAACAGCGTATTCCGGAATAGAGTATGAAGAAATTTCTTCATACGCGATTTTTTTGTGACCTTTAAAGGTCACAAAAAAATCGCGTTTTTCGGGATTCGGGGGCCACTGTCAAACTAAACATCTGCTATTACCGTATTATAAACATGTTTTGACAGATTTGTAGTGCAAGTGTGCCTAAACAAACATTTCTCAGAGACTATTCCATTTATTCGTCTTATTCCGGAATACGATGAATCTGATGCGCCCTTAATTTAAACAAGGTGTCGTGCAGAACACACTTAACGCGAACAATCACTTCTGATATTGTTGTCCGTTTTTCGCGTCGGATTTAATGCACAATTCCACCGGCTATGTTGTAAAACAATTGGTTCATGCTTTTAGCTGTGCACTCAAGAAGCTAGAGTTGCCCTCGGATATCGCCTCGGGCAACTCTTACGCTTCTTTCGTGCTCTCCAAACTTCCCGCATGCTCCATAACTCGATAGTGCACGCTAAAGCATGAACCAATTGTTAAATAATGAGTTTCTAAGAAAAGGAGAAGAAAAGAAATCATATTTGCAGTGATTGCTTTATGGGAAAATTCTCGAATAGCACTGAAGAAGAGAGTCGTCATTACGTTGTCATTCATGTTAATTAGGACGTAAATTTAATGGAGGCCTACTGAGGAACAAAACGTGACTTTAAATTATAAGGACATAGATATCATTAACCCCATTGACACCTGAACCGCCCGAAACAGCCCGTACAAGACTCCACTGCTTTAAAAAATTTGCAACTTTCTCAATCGTGCGAACATTACCTTAACTAGCAGTTGTGAGCATTGACTAGAAAGTCCCTCAAATTGAGATACCCAATAAACACAAAAAAGTCAGCGATTTTTGCAGAATATCAGCGTTTGAATTTGGACAATAACCAAAACGACCGTTTTTAACGTCATAAAAAACAACAAAAATCACGTTTTTGCCTTTGGTTTATTTTATTCAAATCATCGTGGAAAACCCAAACGTCAACATTCACAGCAAAATTCAGTCCGTTTCCTAGCTTTAGCGGTGAATTTGTTTGCTCTTATTCGTTGCTGGGGCCGAGCTACAGCCTCTCGTTCTAGTGCATACTGACCTTGCCTCGATTTTCAACATCACCACCGCACTGCATGCTGGAAAATATCCACAATTTTTGACAGCGTTCGTCTCTTTCCCCACACATTTCATATTAATACTAAGTCCACAGCCACTCCGACCTACCACCGAAATTTCGCGCTTGTTGTGTTCTGCAGTGGTCGCAACTTCCAAAATATGCCGTGGTTGGTCGAGAAATTCATCCAGAGTCAAGTTCCCAGGCTACTTCGTTTCGGGGCGGCCATTTTTCCATTTCAACAAGCAACGAGCCAAATTCGTAAACGAAGTACAACACCTAACTCGCTTCATTGAGAAAGTGGACTCTGAACTACCTTCAAGCTTAATGATGCTCATCAGGCAGCTACTAAAGATGAAAACAGGCTGTGAACTTACCAAAAATCGCAGATACATCATATTGGAGCCTTTATTGCAATTCAACGAAGCAAAATGACAACGTCACAATGACGTTTCCAGTAAACTCCAACCCTTCAGTGTTTTAGAACAGCAGCACTTTCAATGGTAACCCCAAATATGGAGTCACGAATTCCTATGGGGCGTGAGTATGCAGAAAATCACTCAAGAACGTAAAAATTCTCAGGAGTCAATGGGTTAATATATATCGATCGAATAAACCAAAATATATTTTTCCTCATGTTAATGATATGTAGTTGTAAGGAAGAGAAAGAGGTGCTTTAGCGGTCTCTACTAGTATTTCATGTTACTACATCCCTCTTTTTTAACTCAACATATAGACTGTTCCTTAGTGTCCTAACTTATCTTAGTACTCGTCAATGTATCTTTGGGGTCTCTTAAGAGCTGCTCTTGGTCTAAGACGGGTCAGCTGCCTATCCGAAAATAGCCGTTGTGTAGTGGGGTATCTCTGTAGTTCAGGAGGGCTAAGTACTCGTCACCACTCTTCTTCAGGATCATCTTCATAGTTTGGATGGTCATTTCTACTTCTCCATTTGCTTGCGGATATTTTGGAGATGATGTTATGTGCTCAATACCCCAGTTTCCGCAAAATTCCTTAAATTCATGCGAATCAAATTGAGGGCCGTTATCAGTAAATAGGATGTCTGGAATTCCATGTCTGCTGAAGATCTTTTTCATCTTCACAACAGTCTGTGCAGTGTTCACGTTCTTCGAGACTAAGCAGATCTCTAGGCCAGGAGGTAGTGCTTGTCTTTGTGTTGGAAGAAATCTACGCCAACTCTGGCCCATGGTTTGTCAGGAAACTCCGTACCTTTCATCGGCTCGATGCGTTCTTTGCGGAACTTCTCGCACATGGCGCAGTTTCGTACAACCTTTGTGATGTCTTCAAAAATTCCATGCCACCACACAGAAGATGCAGCGTTTGCACGCGTCTTTGTTATCCCTTGATGACCATCATGTAAGCGTCTCAGGACGTCTGGTCTCAAATTTGGAGGGATAACTTATCGCCGTCCTCTCAATAGCAAGCCGTTGTGTAGGGATATGTTGCCCCGTTCGTTGCAGTATTTGCCACTGGGGCCATAGAGCTTTCGCTTGTCTTCAGGCCATCCGTGCTGTACGTAGTGCATCACCATTCTTAGCGTATCATCTTTCATCAACTCAGAGCGTATCTCGTCCGGCCAAGCGTTGGTATGATGCAGGCAGGGTCACCAGTACGGCGTTGACATAGGCATCTACTTAGTTATGAAGGTCATTCTGTGGGCTGGCCTCATCTGCTTCCTCCTTGAGAGGGGATCGCGATAATGAGTCCACCGTATACAATAATTTCATAAGCCGCATTCGAAACCGCTGGATGCGTATTGGGAGCTCATCTATCAGCTTCGTAGATAACAAGGCAATCTGTGGCTTGTGATCAGTTTCTACCTTAAACTTCATTCCGATCAAAAAATCTGCCCAGTGTTCAAGCGCCCACGTGATAGCCAACGCCTCTTTTTCTATCTGGGCATACCTACGCTCCGTCTCTGTCATGGATCTGCTAGCGTATGCCACTGGCCGCATTTCACTTGATGGTTGCTTCTGCATAAGGACTGCACCCAACCCGAAGCTGCTTGCATCAGATGATACTGTAGTCTCCTTTTCTGAATCATACAGTGCAAGGACTTGCTCGGATGCCATGTCCGCTTTCAGCTGCTAGAAGGCGTCTTGTTGAGCCGTGTCCCATATCCAAACGTTCTCCTTCTTAAGCAGGTCCCTCAATGGCTTCGTCTTCTCTGCTAGATTTGGGCAAAACTTCATCAAGTGGTTCACCATCCCTAAGAATCTTCTCAAGTCCACAATGTTCTGGGGTACTGCCATGCCAGTGATAGCTTTATTCTTTGAGGGATCTTTCTTTATCCCTTGGCTGTCAACAATTTGACCCAAGTATTCCAGTCTTGTTTGGGAGAAAAGGCACTTTTCAAGATTAAGCGTGAGACCTCTTTCTACCAGCGGATCGAGCACTTGCTTGAGTCTCTGGTCATGTTCGGCTTTGTCTTTTTCCCAGACAAGAATGTCGTCCATACGGCACTTCACCCCTTCAATTCCAGACAGTTCCTTATCCATCCTTTTTTGGAAGTATTCAGGGGCAGATGATATTCCGAAAGGCAAACGCTTGAACATGAATCTACCGAATGGCGTGAAGAACGTGGTTAACTTGGAGCTTTCCGGATTTAGGACTATTTGGTGAAAACCAGAGTTCGCATCTAGCTTGGAGAACACTGTCCCTTTCGTTATGCTTCCCAGTGTCTCTTCACTGTTGGCATGTAGTAGATTTCTCGACAGACTGCCTGGTTTTGCTTTGTAAGATCTACGCATATTCGTACATTGCCATTTGCCTTTGGTACAATCACAATTGGCGAACACCAGTCTGTTGGCTCGTCTACTGGTTCAATGGCGTCAAGCTGGAGCATTCGTTCAATCTCCTCCTGTACCTTCTTCATAAGTGGTAATGGTACCCTCCTTGGGGCTGTCAGACAGAAGGCTTTTCGTTCTCCTGTAGATGAATTGTGTGCTCGCCCTCAAGTTTGCCTAAGCCTTGGATACTGGTTGACAATGTCCTCCTTTGTATCAAATCTAAGTGGACTGCTATCGGAGGAAGGCTCATGCTGAATTGTTTTGATGCTGTATGCTCCTGGAATCTGGTGAATTAGACCAAGACTGCGAATGGCAGGTATTCCATGAAGTAACTTCGACGCTCCTCTGACTGCTTATACCAGCTCTTCAACCCTCTTCTCGCCCAAGGCAAGGTTCATGGATATCCATCCAAGGGTCTTTAGTGGAAAGTCTCCTGCCACCAAAAGTTCTCTGTCTGATTCTGACAATGCGCCGTATGTCTCCTTGTATAAGGACTCAGGCATCACTGATACTTGAGCTCCTGTGTCGATGCACCATGTCAGCTCGTGGGCTTGTATCTTCAGCTTCATGTGCCATCCTGGATCTGAAGTGGAGGCTTGTTGTATTTCAGCCGGCTCTGTTTTGGATGTAGTGGTAACTGGATATGATTCTGGCATGATAACCCTTCCTACAAATGTGGGGCTGAAAGATGTGGCATAGGAGTCGGTGTCAAGGTTGGAGACTTCTTGGACTTGATTTATTGTGTTAGCATCTGAGCTCCTACATATACTGGCATACATAATGTCCTATTTTGTTGCACTTGTTACATTGCACACCTGCTGCTGGGCAATTTGAGTAGATTTCGCCGATGTGGTTTAATAGGAGACCTACCTTCATTTCATCTGCATGGTTTTGTTGATGCTCCAGTTGCCTTGAGGTAAATGTCGTATTTCTGTTTCCCTTTTCCACGAATGAGCAGGATTTCCCGAAGAAATTACCAGTGTTTCTTGCGGCCTGACATGTGGCATGCTTTCCGTCATCTTGCTTTAACCACGTGCAACGTGTATCGCTGAGGACGTCCGTTCGGTTCACTGAATCTGCTCTCACAGGCTCTGTGGACTAGCAGAACTGTACCACTTCTGACACCATCTTCTATGGGGTACGGAACAAACTGGTAACGCCACGGATATGACAAACAAGCTTGGTTTATTTGAACCGTTTACATTTCTCGCTCTGATACTCGCTTGCCTCCGTCACTGTTGTCCGCCTGAAACACATTTTGACAACGTTTGTCGAGAATCGGTTGTTATGGTTATGGTTCCATCCAATACATCGCTGAGGTGATAAACAGTGAGCATCCCCCGCTCCCACATTAAAACAGAGGGGCTGCCAAAGACAAGAAGCAATGGCGAAAGATCGTGGCCGACTAGTGAGTGAGTGTGAGTGATAGACGTCATAAGTAGCATGAGGTCAAGCCATCTTTGAATAAAAACTCGTGTTTTTAACCCTTTTTCGCCTCATCAGTCCTGTGAATAAGTCTTTAAAGATTGAACCGCTCGACTGAACCCTGAATTAATCCTTCTGATTCACAGAAGCATTGAAATCCTAACGTGGATCAATTACGTATACTCAAAAAAAACAGTTCACCAGTACTATTTAATGGAGCTATTTTGGTATTATTTCGTCAGTATTATAGAAAACAAAAGTTTGAGATTTTTCCTTTAACTCATATTTTGGTCACTCATGAAAGGGTGAAGAGTATTTTTATTCAATCATTATGAATATTCTTACTCCTCAATAAGAGTGGTCGAGTGCAACTTTAAATTTTAGTTACCATTATGGCTAAGATATTAAAGAGATAGAAGACAAAGACAACAATAATGGCATCTTTTTGTGTGAGATTATTTTTTTTTTCACTTACATTTATGCAGACTATTTTACATTTATATTCATTTATTTTTTCTATTTTATTTTGCAGACTGTTTTATAATCAATGAATCCCGTAACAATTTATAAAAGTAAAGTCAAACTGATTATATCAAAGGACCTCCACACGCAACAACGTCATGAGAATGACGTATTCTAGCAAAAGAAGATGGCGATAAACTATACAGTATAAACGAATCAGAGCCGTTCAACTTATAGAAATCACTATAAGAAAAGTTGAGAAGATAATCTTTCACGCGATCCTTGTTTGGATTTAAAATTTACACTTGACCTTAACGCACACGTCGAAAGTTTGGTTTAAGTTTACAGCGATAATTCGCTGTTTGGCTCACACATTAAATCCCAGAATTTCTTCGATATTAATCCGCTATTATGTACACAAGAAGCAATGATCAAATAAGTCACCATTTTTTTGTAAACGCTTGCCGGTATTTAGCTTTAGTGATAAAACTGCAATCATTTTAGTTGTAATATCATCAATAAAAAGCGAGTGGTATGAATATCAGCCTCCATTCACAATTTGTTTCCTGTATCGAGGTCAGTGAAAGAGGATGGCTCGGTTAAGGTGTTAGCCAATCGGCCAACAGTCACTTCATGTCATGTTGTTTGGCAACTCAGTAGTCTAAGAATTTTGAGGCCGAGCCATGAGTTGTGAGCCTCAGATTCAGCCTTCATTTCAGTAGTTCATTTACGGAAGTTAAGTTGAGTGCAGGATACTTTGCATCGAAATTAAACCTAAACACAATAGTCCAGTGGTTTAAAATATACTATTCTAGTGCACTGAACCTATTGACAAATGACGTTTTCACTACGAATGACCAATATAGAAATGAGCATTGCGATCAGCAAATTACGTTGGGCCAACGTTTCCAGGTGACTGATCTTCTGTCTTCGACTAAAAACGATTTGATTTGCTTGCTCTTGCAGAACCCACTTGGAATGTTCCTCTTATTCTTCTAGGACAATTTTCACGGTGTATAAGAGAGAGTTATTCGAGCTTTCGCACGATAACGCTTAATTGCCTTTTCACATATTTTAACCCTCGTGTTAAGGATCCTGAGGTAGCACATCACATTTAAAGTAATATGTATGTGTAGGAGTCTTAAAAAGACTGTCAGTTAAAGACATATAGCCTTTATAGATATATAATTGACAAGACGACACCTCACTAACCAAGTTGATGAATGATGAGGGCATTCTGGAGAAAGCGATTTACCTTTCAATTCTAAGCCAAGTTTTACAGTCCTTTATATACAGTGCGAGAGAAAAAATTATCATTTTTTGATCGATCAATTGTTCTACGGAACTAATAAAGAATAAAAATATTTCCATTGTTACGCATAGCGACATCTTTGTTGTCATTCGTGGTTTTAATTGCGATGTTATATATGATCAGGGACGTCTCAAGGATACATGGCGGTGTACGCTCATCTTTGACACTTTTCAGCAACAAGTTTGTATGTCAACTTTCCTTCTCTATGGGGCTGCGTAGTAACGTAACGTATTGCCGCTCACCCGACCAAATGACATAAGCGTCAACACGCCGATGGTTGTACTTAGTCTGGTGTTGTTGTCATTCAAATCGTTTTCCGTGGAAATAAAACATGGCAAATTTCTTTGGTAACGATGCTGTCATGGCCAACAGCCCAGAATAGCGAGAAGTTCCTTGCGAAATGTGTTGTTTAGTAGAATATAGAGGCAAGGATTTAAGGCACTGTTTGCATGGGCTAACCAGTTGAATACGAACGTAACTTCAACCGGTAATTTGTGTATTTGATCAGGCCGTACGTACCAGAAGAAGTGATTGACATATGTTGGAAACCAGCACAGTGCAAACACCACGCATATGATGACCAGCAGTCGTACCACCTTGCGTTTAGATTTTTCAGCCGCCGTGCGGCTGCCATATATCACGTTTCCTGGAGTTTTACGTCGCCATAATTTTCGACAAATTAGAAAGTAAATGACAGTTGTTACAGAAAGAGGCAACATGTATATTATGACAAAAACGAAGATGTGGACGATTCTAAGTACGCGGAAAGTTTCCTTGAAGGTAAGATCATTTTGATCTGCCCATGGCCAAACCTGTTCACAGAAATATGCATTGTTGTTCGGATGATATCTTGCTTGATACATCAGCGCAAATGGAATCATTAACAAAAAGGATAAGATCCAAATGAATGCTGACAAGATTTTTGGCCTTCGGAAGAAGTTGTTTCTCAGAGGAAGGAATATGACGTAAAATCTGTCAAAAGAGATGAACATCATCGTAAAAACAGTTGCTGCAATGGAAACAGGGATGACGTAAAACAATGCTTTGCATGTAATGTCACCCAGTGTTCCCCCAAACCAAAGATTTTCACGTACGTGGAAGCGATGGAAAAAGGCATCACTGTTAAAGTCAAAAGCAGATCTGCAACGGCCATGTTGGCAATAAATAGGTTTGTTACACTTGAAGATGAAGATTTCTTTAACACCACGAACAAACCGAAGGAGTTGCCAAACACAGCGACAAGGAAGATCACTGTGTATGCAAACGTTAAGCCAATCTTGAAGTCTTTTGTAATGTCGCCGGGTTGCGTTGGGGCGGCGGTGACATTTGAGACGTGGGTGATGTTTGCACCTTTAAAAAGAGTAATAATACATATCGTTGAAAGAAATTAACAAAAAAGTAATAATTTATGATCTTTATCAAAGTATCAAAAAGTGTTCCGTAGCACCGACATTCGAAATACATCGACAGTTGACTTCAGTCCCGCCAAATGAGGATGAATCCTCAAAGATACGAAGAGTTAATGCTTAATTTTATGTCAACCTCCTCATAACCAAGTCTTAATTTAAGAATTAAAATATTGGTAAAAAACGTCAAGCTGCCGACGATTTTTTATACAAATTTTGCTTTTAAAAAGAAGATATCGCAGTGCATGTTTCATTTCCTTCTTTTGCTCCTCGTAATCATCGATCCACCATCTCAAATATGTTGGAGAACAAATGTCCCAGAGAGGGTGCAAACTATTTTCGCTGGACACGTGTGGTGCGATGGGTACACTTACAGCAGTAATATGGGCAAGAAACAAACGAATAGTGAATGAGTATATGGTTGATATGTTGAAGACGAGAATTGTCTTTAGACTTCAACGACTGACATTACTATGTAAACGTCATGCCATTACAAATTATGAGTGAACTTCTCGTTGCTTTTCCTTACCGTTTACTTCTGTTATATTAAAATTGTTGTTCATATTGGTTCCCGATCAGTATCAAGATTTCTGCCGTGAAGGAAAAGAAAAGAGAGTGAATAATGTTATATAAATAGATAAATACAGGGAACTTGATGATTCTGCTTAAACAGCCGACAGATTGGATTAAATATTAATTGATGCTCACCTATTGTATGACTCGTCCCGTCCTTTCGTTTATTGGTTACCTTTTTTTAGATGGTGCGGTAGACAGGTTGTCGTGAACATTAATTGTTTTTAAGGTTTAAGAAAGAGGTGCAATTTGCATTAAAGGTAATAATATAAAATGTGTACTATTTCAAAAAAAATAATATGTGAAAGGGTAAAGGCTCAAGAAAATGAAGGCATGGGCCGCCCAAAAAGTGAGGGGGTGGTCTATCTTCTGAGGATTAAGCTATACAAACGTAAAACTTGACACATTAATATGTTTGACAAAGTTGTCATATTGATATCCATGACGTATGAAAATTAAGTCACGTGACCAACCAGGGCTATTTTTAGTTCAAAATTCTTTTTAGCAAAATGGCACCAGTTTTGCTTATTCTCCGGAAGCTGCCTTTAGGATTGTAATGTTTTGCCTATTAGGTACATCATTTCTGTGCCCGGACTTTTTAAGATAATCAAAATAAAAGCCTGAAAAAACGTAAATTACTTGTTTGAGGGGACTGGGCACTAGTAAAAAATGTCGTTCATTTTCAAATTTAATAAAATATTTCAAAAATATTTCAAAAATAGATGACTATTGTTATAAACTGGTGCCATTTTTTTTTAAAGATTTTAAAGACTTTTTGGCCGTAATAAGTCACGTGACCTAATTCGCATAACATTTGAAAATTAAAATGACAACAATTGCAAACTTATTAGCTTTCCAAAGTTTTACTCTGTTACAAATAAAGCCTCAGAAGATAGACCACCCCCTCACCTTTTGGGCGAAATAACTGGCAAGCCATGCCTTAATTTACCTGAGGGTTTGAACCTCGGTGTGGAGCTTCCCCGTATAAAACTTTGTGTTCACCCCCTCGCCCATCTTTCCAGGAGACTTTTCAATTGTGGGAAGTTCTGTATTAATTTTAACCGTGGAAACGACTGAAAAATGAATTTTCATTTCTGTAAGGAACAATCGACAGTTTGTCCTGAATCTGGATCTGGATTATATGCCAGCGTGTGTTAGATAGATGTTTCTCGTTGAGTGTCGCTGGACAGAGCTGTGCAAATGATAAAAGCGATTTCATATTTCTTGGCGGCAGCTTAAACCGAGGTGCCTTATTTCTGTTAGTGAGATAGAAGTTAAAATGTTTCCTTGAAACAAACAGTGAAATACTATACATCTACGTAGCGACTTTATTTCATGAGGGTTGTACAAACGACAGTAATTTTAAAATACTGATAAACCAGTGGCCCTCGTGGGAGTCCGATGTTGACACTTACCGATATACTCTTCAAAGCTTTTTATGGGCAGCCGTAATATTTGTTATCAACGATGTTTTAAATTCCAAAGTACATCAGCATTACTTCAATATAGTTACTTACCGTAATTAGACGAGATTTTCCTTACAACGTAGAAAAAGATGAAACTCAACCAAAGGTAACTTATTCGCAGCGGTTATTGTCGTGCGTTAAAGCTAACGTGAGTTTAGTTGCGTTTAGCTTGCGGGCAGCTGGTAACAAAATTGTCATACAATATTTTATAAGAAAAACAAAATTTAATTTCCGTTTACATCAGCTCTTATTATGTTAAGTACCTATTGTGTTTTCCACCGCATACCAGTCCTTTATTTGCAGTCGCTTTGACAGGACCTGTATGAATTGCAATGGCCTCGTCACTCCTCAAAGTGATTCCAGCAGTTATGGACCCTCCTCTTCATAAAATCTCCATTCGCGAAGGACATGCCATACATCAATCCAGAAAGAATGAGAACTATCTTACTTAGGGCGCGTTCGATTGAACGTATTCCGGAATAAAAATAATATGAAGAATGGTCACAAAAAAATCGCTCTTTGGGTGATTTTGGAAGCACTGACAAACTAAACAACTTCCATTATCGTATTATAAACATGTTTTGACAGATGTGTAGTATAAGTGTGCCTAAACAAACATTTCCATCTCAGAAGACTATTCTATACATTATGTTACCGTAATACGGTGAGTCGAACGCGCCCTTAATCAAATAACAAAGCCATACATATTGAGTCTCTAAGAAGGCGAATAAATCAAATAATGCAGTGCTTGTTTTACGGGAAAGCTCTCGGATGGCGAGAATATGTCACATTGGGCTTTATGATAATTTGTAGCAGGTGGTGTTTTTACAATCCAAATATTCACTTAAAAAAATGGTTTGTGCTTTTGGTTAACAGAGAATTGTCATTCATGTTAATTAGGACGTAAATTTAATCGAGGCCTAGGAACAAAACATGACTTTAAATTAAAAGAGGTAGATATCATTAGGGATGGACCATTAGAAAAGTGATTGGGGGGGGGGGGGGGGGGGGTGGGAACTTTGTCCACCTAAGGTGGAAATCTTTTTTTTTTTCACTCATGGCTGGAATATATATTTTTTTAATAGTTTTACTTGACTCATTGTCCTTGGGCAGATTTTTTTTGCGATAATGCGTGGAAATCTATTTTTTTTCTTAATAATTTACTGGAAAAAATTTTTTTTTTGCTTTTGCCCCACCCCCCCATCACTTTTCTAATGGTCCATCCCTTAACGTTGAATAAGTCAAAATATACTTTTCCTCATGTTAATGATATGTAGTTTTGAGGTGAGAGAAAGAGGTGCTTTAGCATATTTCGGAACCACCGTACGAACTGTTGTATTTTTCCAAGAGAATTTATTGTCATACTGTTGTCATTTCTACCTGAAACACATTTTGGCAACGTTTGGCGAGAATCGGCTTCTATGGTAACGAAGTATGACGTCATAAGTAATATGAGTTCAAGCCATTTTTGTATAAGAATACGGTTTTGTTTTATTTTTTTTAGTGACAAAAAAAGTAAAATGCTATACCATCGCCTCGTCAGTCCTCTGAATAAAACATTTGTAAGTCCCTTTATAAAGATTGAACCACTCAACGGAACTCTGACTTAATCCTTCTGGTTCACAGATCGAGTAGTAGTATTAGTATTGATTCGTCAGTATCATAGATTTTTTTTAATTTTAAATCATATTTTTGTGACTCACAGGGCGAATGGTCTTTCCATTATGAATATTCTTACTCCTCAATAACGGTGGTCGAGCACAACTTTTAATTTTAGTTATCATTATTTTTGATGGCTAAGAAATTAAAGAGATAAAAGACAAAGACAAAAATAATGGCATCTCAGTTTTTGTGTGATTAATTTTTTCACTTATATTTTTGAAGATCATTTGACATTAATATTACTGAACTCACTACCATTTATTAAAGTAAAGATAAACTGATTTATTTAAAATTTGCATGTATTTCAACTCTATAGCTCAATGGTTTCACATATCATAAGGTCTTAAAATTATTATTTTCAATGTATAATCTCTTATACGCGACTCATTATAATCGAGTATACAGTTGAAGTTATTTACAAGATATCCTCAAAGGACCTCCATATGTAACGGCGTCATGGGAATGACGTATCTCCCAAAAGAAGATGGCGAGAAACTATCAAGTATAAACGGACGAGCCGTTTAGCTTATAGAAATCACTTTAAGAAAAGTCGAGATGTTCTTTCACGCGATCCTTGTTTGGATTAAAAATTTACACGTGAACTGAACGGACACGTAGAAAGGTCGGTTTAAACTACAAGACAGCGATGATTGGCTGTTTGGCTCACACCAGGGGAAAGGGGACGAGACGAGCCTTAAGAAAGTATGCATTGGACACTATACCTTAATTTACATGTGTGGTTTTCTTATCAAAATTTATAAACGGCAACTTAAAACAAGTTGGGGTATTGTGAAGGCATTAACTAGGTGCAGACGATCGATCGGACACAGTTTCTTACGCAGCCAAGTTTTGATAATTGAGACTTGAAATTAATTAGTATTCAATAAAAACACGTTCCTTCCTAAGGTTCAGACAATCCAGATATTTCTTCACTCCAGCGCAATAATGAAGCTTATTTCCTAACGACCAGCTTATAACATTAAATCACAGAATTTCTTCTTTATTAATCCGATATTATGTACACAAGAAACAAAACGTTTCTTGAACGTTTATAAACGTTTGCCGGTATTTAGCTTTAGTGGTAAAAATGCTCTCATTTAAGTTGTTAAACATCATCAATCAAAAGCGAGCGGTACAAATATCAACTTAAATTCAGAATATTCTTCCTGTATCGAGGTTGAAAGAAGATGGCTTGGTTGAGGTGTTTGCCAGTCAGGCAACTGTCATTTTATGTCATGTTGTTTGGCCATTCAGTAGTTTAAAAATTTTAACTCCGAGCCAAGAGTTGTGAACCTCAGATTCAGCCTTCATTTTAGTTGTGCCTTTATGAAAAACACAATGGTCCAGTTGTTTAAAAAAACATTGTTGTGCACTGAACCTATTGACAAACGACTATTTTTTTTACTACTGATGACCAATACAGAAATGAGGATTGCTGTCAGCAAATTACGTTGGGCCAACTTTTCCAGGTGACTGCTCGATTGATATGATTTGCTCGCTCTTCCAGAACTCACTTGGAATCTTCCTGTTATTTATATTCTAGGATGATTGTCTTGGTCTATAAGAGAGAGCTATTCGATCGCGATCGATCTTTCGCATGATAACGTTTTAATTGCCTCTTTATATATTTTAACCCTCACTTTACGGTTCCTTTGACTTGGCAAGGCGACAACTAATTTACCAAGTCGATGGATGAGTGCATTCTGGAGTAAGTGATTCACCTTTCAATTCTAGGCCAAGTTTTACAGTCATTTATATACAGTGCCAGAGATTATGCACTAATTGACTGAGTGGGAGGGCCGGACAGGAAAATATTTGGCTCGAGGTCATGGCGTACGGAGCGAGCGCCAAATATTTTCCCGTCCGGCCCGACCTTACTCAGTCAATAAGTATTTTATAATATGACTAGAAAGTACAAGAATAGTTGTACAGTGCGACTCACTTGAACTCGAGCAGGGCCGGACGGCTTTTTCTGGACCGGCTCACGTCAACCCGTCCGGCCCCGCTCACGTCACCTTGCGATTCTATTTTCTGTAGGATTGCGTCAGCGGGGCCGTACGGTCATACTAATCAATAATCAAAATGTTTCCATTGTTACGCAGGTTTATACATAGATGGCGACATCTTTGTCGTCATACGTGCACGTGGTTTTAATTGCGATGTTATTCATGATCAGAGACGTCTCAACTGATATACCCGGCGGTGAACGGTCATGTTTGACTCTTTTCAGCAACAAGTTTGTATGCCAACTTTCCTTATATGGGGCTGCGCTGTAACGTAACGTATTGTCGCTCATCCGACCAAATGACTTTAACATCAACACGCCGATGGTTGTGTTATTGTCATTCAAATCGTTTTCCGTGGAAATAAAACATGGCAAATTTCTTTGGTTATAACGGTGCTGTCATGGCCAACAGTCCAGAGTAGCGAGAAGTTCCTTGCGAAATGTGTTGTTTAGTAGAATATAGAGGCAAGGATTTAAGGCACTGTTTGCATGGGCTAACCAGTTGAATACGAACGTAACTTCAACCGGTAATTTGTGTTTTTGATCAGGCCGTACGTACCAGAAGAAGTGATTGACATATGTTGGAAACCAGCACAGTGCAAACACCACGCATATGATGACCAGCAGTCGTACCACCTTGCGTTTAGATTTTTCAGCCGCCGTGCGGTTGCCATTTGTCACGTTTCCTGGAGTTTTACGTCGCAATAATTTTCGACAGATTAGAAAGTAAATAACAGTTGTTACAGAAAGAGGCAACATGTATATTATGACAAAAACGAAGATGTGGACGATTCTAAGTACGCGGAAAGTTTCCTTGAAGGTAAGATCATTTTGATCTGCCCATGGCCAAACCTGTTCACAGAAATATGCATTGTTGTTCGGATGATATCTTGCTTGATACATCAGCGCAAATGGAATCATTAACAAAAAGGATAAGATCCAAATGAATGCTGACAAGATTTTTGGCCTTCGGAAGAAGTTGTTTCTCAGAGGAAGGAATATGACGTAAAATCTGTCAAAAGAGATGAACATCATCGTAAAAACAGTTGCTGCAATGGAAACAGGGATGACGTAAAACAATGCTTTGCATGTAATGTCACCCAGTGTTCCCCCAAACCAAAGATTTTCACGGTACGTGGAAGCGATGGAAAAAGGCATCACTGTTAAAGTCAAAAGCAGATCTGCAACGGCCATGTTGGCAATAAATAGGTTTGTTACACTTGAAGATGAAGATTTCTTTAACACCACGAACAAACCGAAGGAGTTGCCAAACACAGCGACAAGGAAGATCACTGTGTATGCAAACGTTAAGCCAATCTTGAAGTCTTTTGTAAGGCCGCCGGATTGTGGTGGGGCGGCGGTGACATTTAAGACGTGGGTGATGTTTGTACCTTTTTAAAGAACAATAATACATAGCGTTGAAATAAATTAACAACGTTAATTTATGATCTTTGTTTAAGTATCGAAAGTATTCCGAAGCACTGAGATGCTAAATACATCGACAATTGACTTTAGTTCCGCCAAATGATATGGGGAGCTAATGGCTAATTTTATGTCAACCTCCTCATAACCAATTCTTAATTTAAGAATCAAAATATTGGAAAAAAAAACGCGTGGCTGTCGGTTTTTATAAAAATTTGGCTTTTAAAAAGAAGATATCAAAGTGGACGTTTCATTTCCTACTTTTCCTCCTTGTAATCATCGATCCACCATCTTAAAATGTTGGAGAACAAATTTCCCAGAGAGGGTACAAACTATTTTCGCTGGGCGCGTGTGGTTGGATGGGTACAGTAACAGCAGTAATACGGGAAAGAAACAAACGAATAGTGAGTGAGTGAATGGTTGTTCTGTTAAGTGTTTTCTCTAACTCTCCGCGACTAAACGAGGACGAGAATCGTCTGGACCTCAACAACAGACATTATTATGTAAACGTCATGCCATTACAAATTATGAGTGAACTTCTCGTTGCTTTTCCTTACCGTTTACTTCTGTCAAATTAAGATTGTTGTTCATATTGGTTTCCGATCAGTATCAAGATTTCTGCCGTGATGGAAAAGAAAAGAAAGTGAATAATGTTATATAAATAGATAAATACAGGGAACTTGATGATTCTGCTTGAAAAGCCGACAGATTGGATTACAGAACTCTTTCTGTCCTTTCGTTTATTGGTTACCTTTTTTTTATGGCGCGGTAGACGGGTTGTCGTGTACATTAATTATATTTCAGGATTAAGAAAGCGGTTCAATTTGCATTAAGGTAACAATATAAAATGGGTACTATTCCAATAAAAAGAGTATTTGAAAGGGTAAAGGTTTGAACCTCTGGGTGGAGCTTCTCCGTATAAAGCTTTATTGTGTACACCCCCACCCCGTCTTCCCGAGAGACTATTCAATTGTGGTAGGTTCTGTATTAATTTTAACCGTGGAAAAGACTGTGAAAAATGAATTGTCATTTCTGTAAGGTACAATCAGTTTGTCCTGAATCTGAATCTGGATGATATGCAAGCGTCTCGTCAGAATCTCGTGTGTTAGATGGATGTTTCTCGTTGATTGTCGCTGTACAGAGCTGTGCAAATGATTAATAAATCGATTTCTCATTTCTTCGTGGTAGCTTAAACCGAGGTGCCTTATTTCTGTTAGTGAGATATAAGTTACAATGTTTCCTTGAAACAAACAGGAAAATACTATGCATCAACGAAGCGACTTTATTTCACGAGGGTTGTACACACGACAATAATTTTAAAATACAATACTAATAAACCAGTGGCCCTCATGGGAGCCCCATATTGACACTTACCAATGTAATCTACAAAGCGTTTTATGGCCAACCGTAATATTTGTTATCAACGATGTTTAAAGTACATCAGCATTACATGAACATAGATACTTACCTTGATTAGACGAAATTTTCCTTACAACGCAGAAAAAGATGAAACTCAACCAAAGGCAACTTCTTTGCAGCGGTTATTGTTGTGCGTTAAAGCTAACGAAAGTTTAGTTGCGTTTAGCTTGCGGGCAGCTGGGAATAAAATTGTCATACAATATTTCTTAAGAAAAACAAAATAGAACTTCCGTTCAGATCAGCTGTTATTATGTTAAGTACCTATTGTGTATTTCACCGTAAACCACTCCTTCATCTGCAGTTGCTTTGACAGGACCTGTCTGAATCGCAATGGTCTTGTCAGTCATTAGTGTGCTTTCAGCAGTCATGGACCCTCCCCTTCATGAAATCTCCATTCGCGAAGAACACGCCATACATACAATCCAGAAAGAATGAGAACTATAATCTTACTTAGGGTGCATTCGATTGAACGTAACTATTCCGGAATAAGAATAATATGAAGAGCGGGCACAAAAATTCTCATTTTTCGGGATTTGGGAGCCACAGACAAACAAAACAACTCCTATTATCGTATTATAAACATGTTTTGACGGATTTATAGTGCAAGTGTGCCTAAACAAACATTTCTCAGACTATTCCATACATTGTTTTTTCCGTAATACGGTGAATCGAACGCGCCCTTAATTAAATGACAACGCCATACATACATACATACATACATACATACATTGTTTTTTCCGTAATACGGTGAATCGAACGCGCCCTTAATTAAATGACAACGCCATACATATTGAGTTTCAAAGAAGGCGAGAAGAGACGAAATCATATTTTGCAGTGCTTGTTTTACGAGAAAACTCTCGAACGGCGAGAATATGTCACATTGCGCTTTATAATAGTAGCAGGTGGTGTTCGTTTTTACAATCCAAATATTCACCACCTTTTTTTAAAAAATGGCTTGTGCTTTTGGTTAACAGAGAATTGTCATTCATGTAAATTAGGACGTAAATTTAATCGAGGCCTAGGAACAAAACATGGCTTTAAATTAAAAGAGGTAGATATCATTAACGTTGAATAAGCCAAAATATACTTTTCCTCATTCCTCGCAAAGCGAGGTTAATAAATTTGGCGGCCGAAGGCCGCTCGGGTGCTCGGGTCTCGGGAGCTGAGCCGCGCCAAATCGAGCGAAAAATATATTTATATATATATTTATAAAATGCTCAAGGAAATGCGCGCGCTATGATTGGTCAAACCGAGTTCATTATAACTCGATAAAGCACGCGCGTGACGTAAGCTTCATTAAAACCGTTTTCATTTTATAAAAGAAATAAAAAAAACTTGCTCCTCGTGCATTGTTGAGTTATATAAGCACTTGGGAATTTTTAAGAACACTCGAGAAGTGCGAGAAGCACTCGCCTTTGGCTCGTGCTTCTCTGCACTTCTCTCGTGTTCTTAAAAATTGCCGCATGCTTTATAACTCAATAATGCACTCGGCGCGTTTTTTATTTTCTTTAATATATATATACTGAAGATGTCGTGCAGTTGCCTGGCAACAAAAATGGCGACCGCTGACAATGGCGCGCGCTCATGTTTATTCATGGTGGCGGCCGGGCTGACGGTTTACCCTTACTCATCGTCGTGAAAAAGGTTTTACTCTCGGTGAAACACGACCAATTTCTGATGCAAATGAGAAAGAACAGCAAATACAACAACGCTGGATTGATCAAGTGGCTGGAAATCCTTTCTCGAGAAGATTAACCACCTAAACTCCGCTGGAGCGAGAACGGCGACTTGAAATTCAACGCGATCGAGCAACGAAGAAATAACGACAGCATCGATTACAAAGACTTCGAACAGCCTGACCAAATGCCTCCATTCAGGGGGGTTGGAAGCCTATCCCATGATGCAAAGCAACGAGTTACCCGCGACATTTGAAGAAAATAAACAAACTTTTTGTAAAATCTCATATTTCGGTGATTTTGCCGGTTGTCTTATTTTATGGTTTTAATTATTGGAGACTTGGTAATCAGGGAAATGGTTCGTTGGTAACAGAAAAGAACCACAATGTAAGAATTTTATTTATATTTCCAAGTTTAATCCTCGTTTCTCGTCCTTAGAAAATATCATTTTCCGCTCGCAGAAAAATGGTGATCATCCCCGAAAATACCACGAAAGTGTAGTTGTACCTCCTTCTTAATCGAAGCGTCACTAGAACAAGCATTTTAACATAAATAACGTATTCCTTAATATCATAACGACTTAAAACACCATATCCCTCCAGATCCCTCCATGTTTTTCAAGCTGAATAAAACCATCAAAGTGTGGGCACTTTTCAATGCTTTGAATTGACGGGGAGCTTATTTAGGGAATTCGCGCTCGCTTGCAGAGTTGAATATGAAAATTTTTTGAGGAATAAAACGAATTCAGACCGGAGAAAGTTCAAGTAAATGAGTATAAAAAAGGGTTATATTGTATTTTCAAAAGCCGTCTTGAACAAATGATAGCGGAAAAAATCTTGGTAAATGCAGCAGTGCTGAAAGCTCAAATCAGTACAAAACACGCGGCAAACTTGCGCGCGCTATATCGCGCGTACAAACTAGCTGTACGCGTCAGTTAAGTTTTTCCTGTCGTTGACATCAGAACTACTGTGTCTAGCTAAAACCGTGGATAAAACAAGTAGCTATTAAGAGAAGAACTTTTTTCCCAAGGGTTTTCCGTTTTTTAGAGAACTTATTTGGTTAACACAGTGCAAGAGTGTCGTCATATGCGTGGACAAGCAGTTGGATGCTAACGCTTTCAAGCGCGCGCAAATTTTGATGGCACAATTATTTCAATCTTCGTTTGTGGTGTCATCCTTCGAACAAATCTTCAAAAGCATGTATCTGTTCGTTGCAAGAGAAGTTTTCTTGACATTACAAAATCCTGATTAAAGAAGACCGACAGACAACAGGCCTTGAAAAGGGTGTCTTAACAGTCACTGCTCGCGTCGGCGGTCACTGACAAATGCGAGGTCACGTGATGAGACAAATTTTGTATATATCTTTCATTCGCGTTGCATTGTGGGATAGGCTTCCAACCCCCCTGGCTCCATTAGAATTCTGAACGAAACCGATCAGAAGAGGCGACATCGACTGGAAGTGTTCAACTGAAAATGATTCTGTTTATAGACGCAACGAGAGCAAACACTGATTACAGGAAAGGCTCAAAGAAGAAGAACGATTAAGAAATCTAGCTCAAATCACCACACTTTAAACGACTGGGAACAAGAATGTCTCAACTTCAAATTTCGGGGCAATGCCGGCATGCAACCCAACCCCTCCAGTCAAATCAGAAATTCCATCTCTCCCACATCGCTAAAATTTTGCGGTGCATCCTCCCCCGAGCTTCGCGAAGTTCTGCAAGACACGTATTTCTAGTGTTAATGATATGTAGTTTTGAGGTGAGAGAAAGAGGTGCTTTAGCATATTTCGGAACCACCGTACGAACTGTTGTATTTTTCCAAGAGAATTTATTGTCATACTGTTATCATCTCTACCTGAAACACATTTTGGCAACGTCTGGCGAGAATCGGTTGCTATGGTAACGAAATATGACGTCATAAGTAATATGAGTTCAAGCCATTTTTGAATAAGATTAAGTTTTTTTACCATTTTTAGTGAAAAAAAAGTAAAATGCTATACCATCGCCTCGTCAGTCCTCTGAACAAACCATTGGTAAGTCCCTTTAAATATTGAACCACTCGACTGAACCCTGACTTAATCCTTCTGGTTCACAGATCGAGTAGCAGTAGTAGTATTAGTATTGATTCGTCAGTATTATAGAAAACAAACGTTTGAGGGTTTTTTTTATTTTAAATCATATTTTGGTGACTCACAGGGTGAAGGGTGTTTTCATTATGAACATTCTTACTCCTCAATAAGAGTGGTCGAGCGCAACTTTAAATTTAAGTTATCATTAGGTTTTATGGCTAAGAAATTAAAGAGATAAAAGACAAAGATAACAATAATGGCATCTTTTTGTGTGAGATTAACCCTCGGACGTACAAGGTTTTCTCCGATATTAATTAGCACATGCCGTTTTCAGTAGCGGTTCGCTTATCCTTGAGACACATTTTGGTAAAGTTTGGCGACAACCGGTTGATACGGTAACGAGATATGACGTCATAAGTAACATGAGGTCAACCCGTTTTTGAATAATATATATAGATAGGCAGAGCCAAACAGCGTCGCACTTTGCACAAGCTTATAAACTAAGGTGAAACTTAACTAAGGTGAAAGGTCGGAAGCACAAGAATTAAGATTGACGACCGGGCTATTTTTCAATTTTAGCAATTCTCAAAAAACAGTATTACCTGACTGTCTGCACAGTACATTTAGACCGTACAAAAATTCACAAAACAACTTTTCTCTGTCTAAAATAACTAGTACGACTACTTTCCGAATACAATACAGTTTTTGTTTGTCAAAAATTGCTCGAGAAACTGATTTGGAAATCAAAATTGCAAAAGTACACAATAATAAGGCGACGCGAGTGAAGACAGAAAATCTAAGTCTTGTTTTGCTTACATAAAATCGCTTTCAATCTATGTAATGAATGAACAAACACATAAAAATAGGCAACACAATCATCTTTCGAGAAATTTTATTAAAATCTCCATTGGTTTATGTTTAAAAGCAAAACACGTACCAGTTACAGCGCATCAAGGCAGATCTGTCCCCGATGAAATTCAAGATAACAACACGACTTAATTTGAGCACGTTTCATAAACATGTCTCCAAAACTTAAGAGAACACAAAGGAAAAGTCAATCAAAAATTGATATCAACATAAATTCCCATCGAAAAATGTGATTTTTTTTTACCTTTGAGTCATTGGACTGCTTGGAAATTCGTTAAAACTGCGCTTCTTCAGTTCTGAAATCCGTTCCTCGAAGCAAAATTTTATCCCTGAAAGCTCTTCTTTTTCCACTAAAGCGGCTTCTGAGTATCCCTTAATTAGTATCCCTGTTATGAGTAGAAAACCGCAAAAAAATGCAGGGAAATAACGATTTTACTGCTCCGCTAAAAACTGTGTTTACCGCTAAAAGGTATTTACCAAGCTGACGCGCGGCTGTTACGCGCCCGCGAGTTTGCCTTGCGCGACTGACTGACAGCTGACATATGTCACGGAGGCGCCTCCGCGAAACCTTCCGCTAGGCATGACCATGAAAAATGACGGGCATAGGTTCTATGAGTACGGGGCTGCGCAGCCGGGCCTTCGGCCCGGCGAGTGCTCCTCTAAAAATGCGTGTTTTTCACCTTTTTTCGATGAGAAAAAAACATATAAAATGCTACCAAAAGCATCAAAATGTTTAATTGTGTTATTTTGCTACTCTAGAAAACAATATTTGCAATTTTCCCATTTTCCCGATAAATTTGAATTTTTAGTAAAATCCAAGATGGCGGCCATCTTGACGGCCAACTTGGATGACGTCACGGAACCCCAGCAGCGCCTCAACCCATAATATTTATCTTATCTTATAGAGCACATCGCGGGCTATCTATTAGATGTAAAATATTTCCGAAATATTGCAACATCGCAAAAACCCAAGGGACGATTTTACATTAAGTAATGATCCGCATAAGAAGGATAGTGCTGAACGGCAATGCACGGTGGAATGTCAACTATTTGCATTGTTACAACTAGTGATCTCATTGGCCGAGACTCAAAAACCGCTAAAAAGTTAAGGTTCAAGGTGCATAAAGTCTAAATTTTTTAAGGTTTCAAGTATTTTGAGACCCAATCGCACAACATGCAATTTTTAAAAGTTATTGTATTTGGGGAACTTCATCAAAGAAGCAAAATTAGTAGCTATTGTCTTCTGCTATTCTGATTGGTTAAGCACGAACATTTCCTAAAATATGTTTGACGCAAATGGATTTTCTGTATTTTTATAATGAAATATAATTATGAACCATCAGCCCCTCCCCCAATTATTAAAATCAAAGATATTATATGTGGGAAAGAGCCATTGCCGCAGAACAATGAAGTTTACTATAGTTCTTATGTGAAGCATTACTTAATATTACTGAACTGAAATTACCATTTATTAAAGTAAATATAAACTGATTATAATTTGCATGTATTTCAACATACTCTTAATAGCTCAATGGTTTTACATATTATAAGGTCCTAAAATCATTATTTTCAATGTATTATCTCTCACACCTGACTCGTTATAATAGAGATTTATTTACAAGATATCCTCAAAGGAATTCCATATGTAACAACATCATGGGAATTAGTAAAGAAGTATTTTTCGTTTGTCTCACGATGTAGTCACTTCCGATGTGGATCGCGACGTTTCGACTGCATACTGCTAGTCTTCTTCAGGCGATAGGGGTCGACTGGTTACGCGTCACCTTATGAAGCACGATGCTCTGCTGTGATTGGTTGGTTTTCAACAGCTGTGACTGGCGCATTTTGATCCTCGTTGTTTCGGCGAATTGTTCCCTCGGCGGTCCGTAGTCGTACGGCTCTCCTGTTGTTGTGTTTCTTGATCGTGGGCATCCATGCTTCTGGAATTTCTATTCCACTGTCCCTGTTGATGTTGTTAGGGTTAAGTCTTATGTGGATCGCCTCTTTGATCCTGCGTGTGTACCAATGAGGATCACGATCAATAAACTTTACTTCATTCCAAAGCGGGTGGTGTCCGGTGTTGTTGGCGTGCTCTGAAACGGCGGAGGTCTGGGTACGGGCGAATCGGATGTCTCGGTCATGCTCTTTTATTCTGTCTTGCATAGGTCTTCCAGTCTTTACTAGTGTGTTCACCACGATGAACAACAACAACCCCTTTTTACGATCATGGGAATTATCTACCTCCCAAAGATGGCGATAAAAACTAGTGTAAACGTATAAACGGACGAGCCGTTCAGCTTATAGAAATCACTTTAAGAAAAGTCGAGAAGATATTCTTTCACGCGATCCTTGTTTGAATTTAAGGTGCGTGACCTTAACGCACACGGCGAAAAGCCGGTTTAAATTACAAGACAGCGATGATTGGCTGTTTGGCTCACACCAGGGGAAAGGGCACGAGACGAGCCATAAGAAAGTATGCATTGAAGACTTTATCTTAATTTACATGTATGATTTTCTTATCAAAATTTGTAAACCTCGACTTAAAACAAGCTTCCCCCTTATTGTATGACGACTGTGTAACATGCAATGTGTCAGCGATTGTCTTACCATAGTACAGAGACTTGAAATTAACTAGTATTCAATGAAAACACGTTCCTGTCTAAGGTTAAAAAAAAAAACCACAATATTTCTTCACTCTAGCGCAATAATGAAGCTTATTAACATTCCCATAAAAAGTATGTAGCTACACCATCAATGTTGAGCTCCTAATGAGCTTACTGACGTTAAAGCACAAAATGTCTTCTCTATTAATCCGCTATTATGTACACAAGTAACAAGACCTTTCTTAAACGTTCATACACGTTTGCCGGTATTTAACTTTAGTGACAAAAATGCTCTCATTTCAGTTGTAACATCGTTAATGAAAAGCGAGCGGTACAAATATCAGCTACCATTCAGAATATTTTTCCTATATCAAGGTTGAAAGAAGATGGCTAGGTTGAGGTGTTTGCAATCAGCGAACAGTCACTTTATGTCATGATGTTGGCCATTCAGTAGTTTAAGAATTTTGAGACAGAGCCAAGAGTTGTGAACCTCAGATTCAGCCTTCATTTCAGTAGTGCCTTTACGGAAAATATAAGTTGAGTGCATAATACTTTGCATCAAAAAACTTAACACAATGGTCCAGTTGTTAAAAAAAAAACTATTGTAGTGCACTGAACCTATTGACAAATGACTTTTTTACTACGGATGACCAATATAGAAATGAGGATTGCTATCAGCAAATTACGTTGGGCCAACGTTTCCAGGTGACTGCTTGATTCATATGATTTGCTCGCTTTTCCAGAATTCACTTGGGATCTTTCTGTTATTGTTCTGGGATGATTTTCTTGGTATATAAGAAAGAGCCATTCGATGGCATTCGAGCTGCCTTCGCATAACGTTTTAATTGCCTCTTTATATATTTTAAGCCTCACGTTACGGCTCCTGAGGTAGCACATCACAATTAAAGTTATGTAATATGTATGTGTTGGAAACTTAAAGAAGACTAGTCAGTTGAAGACATAGCCTTGACAAATATAGCTTGGCAAGGCGACACCTAACTAACCAAATTGATGGATGATGAGTGCATTCTGGAGAAAGTGATTTACCTTCCGATTCTTAGCCAACTTTATATACAGTGCCAATGATAAAAAATTATCATATTTTGGACAACCTTAATCATTAAGATATTTCCTTTGTAACACAGGCTTATACATAGATGGCATTATTTTTGTTGTCATACTGGGTTTTAATTGTTCTGTTATTCATGATCAGGGACGTCTCAATTGGGATACTCGGCGGTGAACGGTCATCTTTGACACCAATCAGCATCAAGTTTGTATGTACGTCCATTTTCCTTCTCCTTGGATCCGGCTGAGCGGTAACATATAGGCGCTCACCCGACCAAATGACATAAGCTTCAACCCGCCGACGGTTGTGTTATTGAAATCGTTTTCCGTGGACAAAGAACACGGGAAATTGCATTGGTAACGATGCAGACAGTTATTTAGTAGAATATAAAGGAAAGGATTTAAGGCACTGTTTGCATGGGCTAACCAGTTGAATACGATCTGAACTTCCACCGGTAATTTGTGCATTTGATCACGCCGTACGAACCAGACGTAGTGATTGACATATACTGGAAACCAGCACAGTGCAAACACCACGCATATGATGGCTAGCAGTCGAACCACCTTGCGTTTAGATTTTTCAGCCGCTGCCCGGTTGCTATTTGTAACGTTTCCTGGAATTTTACGGAGCCATAGTTTTCGGCAAATCAAGAAGTAAACGACAATGGTTATAAAAAGAGGTACAGCGTACAATATGACGAAAACGCAGATATGAAAGCTCCTAAGCACGCGATACGTTTCCTTGTAGGCAATATCATTTTCATCTGCCCATGGCCACACCTGTACACAGTAGTAGGCATTTTGGTTCGGATAATATATTGCTTGATACATCAGCACATATGGAATCATTAAAAGAAAAGATAACATCCAAATGATTGCTGACAAGATTTTTGGCTTTCGAAAGAACTTTTCATTCAGGGGAAAGAATATGGCGAAAAGTCTATCAAACGAGATAAACAACATTGTTAAAACAGTTGCAGAAATGGCGACGGGCACGACGTAAAACAATACTTTGCATGTAATGTTACCCAAGTTTCCCCCAATCCAAAGAGTTGATCCACGAAACATGAAAGCGACTGAAAACGGCATCACTGTTAAAGTCAAAAGCAGATCTGCAACGGCCATGTTGGCAATAAATAGGTTTGTTACACTTGAAGATGAAGATTTCTTTAACACCACGAACAAACCGAAGGAGTTGCCAATCACAGCGACGAGGAAGATCGCTGTATATGCTGACGTTATGCCAATCTTGAAGTTTTCTGTAAGGCTGCCGGGTTGTGGTGGGGTGGCGGTAACATTTGAGACGTCGGTGACGTTTGTACCTTTAAAAAGGTAAACAAAAAAAAATACTTTGTGTTTAAGTGTATTCAGCACCGACATACTTAAATTTTCCGCAATTGTTGTTAGTCCCGCCAAATGAGGATGATTCCGTTGGAGACACGGGAAGTTTAATGCTTAATTTTATTGCGAGAGTGTATTCTGTTAAGTTAACGTTTCTTTAAATCTGCCGCACACTTGAGGAAAGTGCTGAGCAAAATTCCTCCCGAGGTAGTTAGCTCAGCTGTTTTCTCTAGTGTGCGCTGGAGTTTTTGTGAGTTTTTCGCCTCGCGAGGTCGTGGGGCAAATATCTGTCGTGTTTGATAAATTCCTCATCGTGTGCGGGCGCCGCGAGAATCTGGCTGAGCCAAATTAATCGACGAGCCAATAAAATTGCATGGCGAGCTCACGTGATTTCAAGCTCAACATTCAAGATGGCCGACGACGAGATGTTAGAACTTCTCGCAGCTCTTCTTAATCTTATCCGTTTGTTTGTGGTCCACTCAGGGTATACAAAATGTAATATTACATTTGTATAACTGCAATTTAACAGGGCCTCGCAGAATACCACTACAATAGTGAAGTGAGCTCCCTGTTTAGAGATTGTTATTATTATTATTATTATTATTATTATTATTATTATGATATTAAAACAAAGTTTTAATGTCCACTTTTTTTAGAATATTCTTAGGATATAATTTAACCCTCGGACTAACAGGCAAACTTATACCCCTACCGTGGTACAGGGGGAGGGGTGTTGTTGCAACCCCCCTTTGGGTTTTTGCGATGTTGCAATATTTCGGAAATATTTTACATCTAATAGATAGCCCACGATGTGCCCTACAAGATAAGGTAAATATTATGGGTTGTGACGCTGTTGGGGGTCTATGACGTCATCCAAAATGGCCGCCAAGACGGCCGCCATCTTGGATTTTACTAAAAATTCAAATTTATCGGGAAAATGTGGAAATTGCAAATATTGTTTGCTAGAGTTGCAAAATAACATACAATTAAACGTTTTGATGCTTTTGGTAGCATTTTATATGTTTTTAACCGAAAAAAGGAGAAAAACACGCATTTTTATTCAAATATGGCTTGACTAAACATATTTATGACGTCATATCTCCTTACCATAGCAACCGGTTGTCGCCAAACTTTACAAAAATGTGTCTTAAGGATAAATGAACAGTTAATGGAACGGCATGTGCTAATCGTAAAAGGTCTTGAAAATATCGGAGAAAAATCGTAAGGGGGGGGGGGGGGGTTGGTGGCAACCACCTCCCCTCCCTGTACGTCCGAGGGTTAAATTTAGCATTTTATTAGATTTTAATACAGTAAACATGCAACATACAAGGCTGCAAAGAACTCGGATAGGATAGCTTCGTTAACCACACTCCTGTGCGCCATCTTGAATGTGGAACTTGAAATCACGTGAGCTCGATGCAATTTTATTGGCTAATCGATTAATTTGGCTCTGCCAGATTCTCGCGGCGCCCGCACACGATGAGAAATTTGTCTCGCGAGGCAAAAAATATCAAAAAGACAGATATTTGCCTTACGATTTCGCGAGGTGAAAAACTCACAAAAACTCCAGCGCACACTTGAGGAAACAGCTGAGCTAACTACCTCGCGAGGAATTTTGCTCAGCACCTTCCTCAAGTGTGCGAAGGCTTAACAATTTAGCGCACTGGAAGGATTTTCAGGGTTCGACGGCTCACGTTATTATCGTTTGGTCCTGTTATTTTAAGGTAAACAAGAAGATTACAAAGTCACAAGGCAAATGATAACGACGAAGCGACATCTCCTGATGATGGATAATGGAAAACATGTGTTTTACACTTGTATTTCACGGATGTTGTGTCTTTGTTTTTAATAAAGACTGCTAGTTTACAGCGCCCGTCAAAATAATTAACTAAGGTTGTGTTAGATTGACCCTATTCCAGAATAAGAATATATTCCAGATTATTCCAGAATAGCCATTCCGTCCGTGGGTCAATAAAACGATTATTCCTTTTCTGGAATAGTGCCAGCGATATAACACGCGGACTTGTTTCTTTTTGCAATTGACATTTTGAAACATCTCTTTCATTTCTTCGTACAGGAAATGAGGCGAAGCGTCACTTCCCGACTCCAGGAGTATCCTTTTTTGAGTAACAACTCATTTTCGTCGCACATGGTCTCCGGCACATGGTCGCCGGCGATAGCCATTTTGTTTGTTGTTTTGAACAAGAACAACAACTCTTCGAGTAGTGAAGTCGGGTTTCAAGGGCCTTGTAAGTGCCCCTTAGGTACAATAATTAATTCACTTGATTGTCAGTGATTTGTTCAACATGTACAGTCGCTTTTTTCGCGGTCACACAACGTCACTCGTGCATACAAGGTCAACTTTAACTTTATTACTTCCATTTATCTGTTGCTAGAAAACAAAAAAGAAAACGAAATCGTTAACGACAGCGAGACTCGAACCTGGGGCCTTTCGGCTAAAAGTCCGCGCTTTACACCATTCGACCACCGTGATCACTTCAAGGTAGATACGCATCAAAACGCATCAAAACGCGTGTCTCGGTTGAAAAATCCTTTTAGATCGATTTTATCGTTGCATTAAAGAGAGTCCAAATGCGAAACATCTTTAAGCTTATTGTTATTTATATTCGTTTACAGAAATTTAGTTATTGTTAACGCTGGATTCACCTTATTCTTGTTACTCATTCACTCATTCGTAACAAACATTACGTCACAAAGTTTACAGCTGATGGAAGGAGTGAGCGATTGAGTGCTCATTTACATATCTGTCTCCGTTACCGATAACCCGTTCATTACGCATGCGCGTATTCACGGGTTAATAATGAAAATCAAACCACAGAAACGGTAAATTTTCCTACGTAACCAAACCGTGTTTAAAAAAGCTCCTTCATATTTCATACCCACACACTTCAGAAAAATAACACACACCCTATTCGCATAACCAAAATTTTAATTCGAAGAGCAATATTCTTAATACTTCATGCCAAAACTTATAAATTTGTTTACATAACACGGCTGCCAAGCGCCTTTTAGATTCCCACAATACCAGCAAAAATAGACTTCTCGATCTTTCTACCAACACAACCAAAAAATAACAACGCCATTTCTAAGAACACTTTGATTAACAAAAAGAATATCCTCCTTTTTTCGTATCCAAAGAACTCACAACTTCTATCATTCGTTTACACAACACAGCTCTCACTGTAATTCTCGCTACATAAGCTATTCTTCTTTCGCATCGAATTCTGCTAAAAAATAGCTCCAAAGCACAGAAACTTTAAATTTTCCTTTCTCCATTTCAACTGCAAAACCATCCCTTCAAATTCAGCTCCTCGACAATCCGATCACATAAACAAACTAAACAAATTGGAACAACAACAAAGTACTTCAAAATACCACGAATCCTTTTTTCAAGTAACGTTTTCTTTCCCCTTACCGTACCGTCGTCATCGCTTAAGCTCCCTATTATCTTGTCACCCTTTCTATATTTCACTCTTTCCTTTTATAACCGTCTCTTTCTAAATTGTACCTTTCTTAGCACCTCTTATTTCTTCCTCTACTCTATTTCTTTCCAGAAATTGATGTGTTTCTTTGCTTTTCCCTATCTTTTTACACTATTAAAAAACAAAACCAAACCTGTCCATTTCATTCGTTGAACTCTTTTAACCAATAACAACATGAATTTTTTTCATCAAAAGTCGCATGACACTACACATGAAATCTAACACCAAACATTTCAATTTATCCATAACCATGATTGATATTGCTATATTAACTAATATTATGTCACTAACACTGCCTCAGGCTATAAACCACTTGAAAATCCCAACTTTTTCTGCCCAATTTATAAGTCGGCCGCTTGGCTCGAAGCGAAGGCCGACTAAAAAGGCCACTAGGCGAGGACGAAGTGACGTCATTATTCTGGATTATTCCAAGCTTTCTGCTCCCTAGTGCAGAATGCTTGGAATACATTCAATGTATTCTGTAATCGGAATAGCGACTCAATCGAACGGGCATTCGGGGTTATTCCATTTATTCTTCCGGCAAATAAGGTCAATGGAACGCACCCCAAAATAACTCTGAACTGCAGTAATGGCATGAAATGGTAAAAATGTTCCTTGCAGGATCATTAAAATTTCAAGGTTTTTTTTTACCTATAGCCTTCGTGTTACCGTTGCGATGCTTTACTAGCTGAGCTTATAAATCCTTTAATGTTTCTAACTACATATAAGTCTTTCACAGTTCAGTTGGTCAAACATTGCAGCTTGCAGCGGCAACGCAGAGGTTCATCATGGGTTTATTTGCCGTTATGATTTTTTTTTATTTTCCTGTCTTTATTCGCAATCATGGTATATTAATAATTGCGTTCATCACTGAGATGATCAGATCGAATCTTCTTCTTGTCATTTCATAAAAGTTGTATTGTCTACTTCAAGCCAAAGTTGGATTTTGGCTGTTTATT
>JAJGOT010000012.1:2442500-2537500 GCA_022457155.1 Cladopsammia gracilis | reverse complement strand
AACGTGTAGGAAGCAGGGATATGTGTATTGGCGACAGCTCTCGTCCTCCACTATAATGTGGTACAGGACGACGTCGTTTGTCAGGAAATGTGGGTTGTTTTTGTCTTTGCTTAAAAGGTTATTTTTCTTTTGCTCCATAGGTATATGATATGTAATACATGAATTTGTTAATATATATTTTTAAACTACTTTCTTTTTTCTCTTTTTATCGACGTCTTAAAATTTTTATAAGTTTTCTGTTAGTCCGCAGGAAAACGTCCCCTTCGTCTAATGCGCACGCAAAAAAAAAAAAATGTTAAAGCAAACAAATTGACAACTTTAAACCAAATTTGAAACAAGTTATTGCTACATCAGTCTCATCTTTATTGCTATCAGCGCCGGTTATGGGGTTCCATTTTGGAGTATACGCCATCGTCCAATTTACTCTTAATGTAGCTTAATGCGGCGATGTTCTGCCCCTCGACCAATTGCATTACACTAGCTTTACATGCTGAATTTGGTGCTGTCACGGCAATCATCCTGTTGCCAAAACCAAAAGCAGAACAACACGTCAAAAAAGTGAAAAGATCCTTGCGAAATTTCTCACTCAGCAATATATAAAGACACGGGTTAATGGCGCTGTTTGCATGAGCTAAAAAATAAAATGTAACCTGCACTTTGTCAGATACAAACATGTATAGTTTATCAGGTCGTACGTACCAGAAGTAGTGATTGACATATGTTGGAAACCAGCACAGCGCAAACACCACACATACAATGACCAGCAGTCGTACCACTTTGCGTTTATACCTTTCAGCTGAGGCGCGATTGCTGTCTGTAACGTTACCAGGGATTTTACGAAACCATAATTTACAACAAATTAAGAAGTAAATAATGCTCATTAACAAAAAAGACGCCACGTACAGTATGACGAAAACGCAAATATGAAAGCTTTTAAGCGCGCTATACTCCCACGGCCAGTCTTGTAAACATTTAAATGCGTCTAGGCTTGGAATGAAATTAATTCGATACCAGAAAACATATGGGATCATTAAAACAAACGATAAGATCCAAATGATTCCTGACAAAACTTTTGGTTTTTGGAATAACGTTCCTTTCAAGGGATAGAATACGGCATAAAATCTATTGATAGAAATCAACGTCATGGTTAAAATAGCGGCTGAAATTGAAACGGGCATGACATAAAACACTGCTTTGCATGTAATGTTACCCAGTGTTCCCCCAATCCAAAGAGTTTTACGGAACATGTACATGTAAGAGACCGAAAATGGCATTACTGTTAAAGTCAAAAGCAGATCTGCAACGGCCATGTTGGCAATAAATAGGTTTGTTACACTTGAAGATGAAGATTTCTTTAACACCACGAACAAACCGAAGGAGTTGCCAAACAGAGCGATGAGGAAGATCACTGCATATGCTAACGTCATGCCAATCTTGAAGTCTGCTGGAAAACCGCTGGGGTGTGGTGAGGCGGCGGTGACGTTTAAGACGTAAGTGACGTTTGTACCTTTAAAAAGGGTAATAAAACAAAAAAGAAATACTTAAGGTGGGACTTAACCTGAACGCCATTTTTCCTCCCCTTGACATGACTTTAATGGAAATATTTCATTCACGTTTCAAGCAATCCCAAAACTCTATGGTCATCTCATGAATCTATGTTTAATATGGGGTGCTTTGTAAATTTTTGGGTGATTTTTGGGTATGTTTGGAAGGAAATAAGTTCTTATAGGATTTATAAAGTTTAGAAAATTAGAAATATTGAAGATTTAAGGTGTTTTTCTCCAGTTTCCATGCAGCCGCACCGAACATTTTTGAGCGGCCGTTTAACTAACCTTCCTTCATTGAATTAGTATGAAACATACATAAAATATTGTCAGTACTAAGATTGAAGTTTTAAGGCGTGTAATAATTTTGTAAATCGCATTTGCGGAGATAAACAAGAAACGTTGAAATCACTTGAGCCTAAAACCCGAGCGATTGCTACGGCATCTAGAAAAATCAAAACTATTGCGATAAACTAAGGCATAGGCGAACAAAATATCTGAAAACTAGAAACTTTTGTCAAGCCGATTTTGAGTAATGACGTAACGTGACGTAACGTGACGTCATGATGACGTCATCTAGTCGATTTTATTGGCTAAAACAGTCTCATCAATATTTTCATCAATTTTGAACATACAACAACAAGACTTTAACAGCTACCTATTTGATAAAAGTCTTGTTGGTGTTGTTAACAATAACAGTGACGTCAAAATGACGTCATATACAATGAAATAACCAACTGGAACGTTCTATAAGGCATATATCTTGAAACGAACGGTATGCAGGAGTAAAAGTTAATGAATTCGTACACTTTGTTGCTATGGTAACAGCATGTGACGTCATATAAGTTATGTGTAATGATGTGCTGATAATCTCCCACAATGCAACTGTTCTCTAAAATTTACTGAATACTGTGAATTCAAAATAGCTTTCTCCAGTGAAAAAGACATTTTTATGATATTTTGACAATAAATGTTTAGAGATAATGGAATTACACAGACAGGTAATATACTAGAAATGAATTTCCCATTTTATTGTCTGCCATCTTGGATCTGCTATCTTGAATCCGCCATCTTGAATTAGTCCAAACGTGATTAATATTTCGGTAAAAAAAATACCGAAAAATAAAGCAAATGGACTGCTAAAGCTTAGTTTATTGTGGGCAAATGTTTTACAATCCAGAATATGAACCAATAATGAAATTATAGAGAGAAACGGCTTTTAGTAAAACTTCGATCCGCCATCCTGGATTTTGACATTTCATATTCCTCATTTTCCTAAAATTACCGTTAATTAACCTTAATTAATAAACAATGATACATAATTTGATCAATTATCGCTAAATTAAGTGGAAAAGCTCCCCCCCCCCCCCCCGGTCTGGATAGGGTTAATGAAGTTTGAAGTTTTAAAATTAGATTTGTAGTTAATACTGAATTAATACTGATGGACACAAAAATAGTCCACTAGCAACCTGGGGTCCTCTTGTCTGGGTATCAACGGTCTGTTGGTTTTAAAAAAATCATTTTCTTTCTTCTATCCCTTCTTTAAACCTTTTAAAATTTCATTCAAATTTAGGTTGAGTCCCGCTTTAGCTTAATGCCTAATTTTATCGCGGGAGTGAAAATTGTTGAAGTCTCTTCACAAAAGAGGTTTCGGCTCGCGTTATTATCGTTTGGTTCTGTTATAAAGGCAAACACGAGAATATATTTTACAGTGTAAGGCAAATTATAATGGCCAGGCGACATCTCCTGATGCCGATTAACCAATGCTTTTGACGGATGTCGATTTTTGCCGACCAATTCCAATGGAAAACATATTTCAACTAGAGACACGTATGTTGTGTCGTCGTTTTTATAAAGACTATTATTGTATATTACAACACCCATCAATATAATTAACTAAAGTAACTGAACTGCGAGAATGGAATGAAATTTATTTATTTTACCAAATATTTATACAGGTACAGTCGAACCTGTATATAACGGCCCTGTATTAAGCGGCCACCCTCTATTAAGCGGCCAGTTTTCAATGTCCCGATTTTTCGCTCATACAAACGCTGTATTTGTTACCTGTATTAGGCGGCCACCTCTATTAAGCGGCCGCGGCCACCCTGTAGCAGTCCTATGTTCGTCTTTCTTTGCAATTTTGACCTGTATTAAGCGGCCACCCTTTGAACGGAAACTAAGCCACATGTCATTTTATGCGGTATTTTATTGTGTTTAAAATGCGATCCATCGTACAAAGCTACTGTAAGCTGATAATCGGCCGTTTAGTATCGTTAACGCTTTGCAGATGTCCGCAATGTGCTGAAATACAGACAAAATCACGAACACAAAAAATGTTCGTTTTGAATATGCTTCACTCTTTAGCTAGAAATTCCTCGTTAATTAGTTTGTTCTTCAGCCATGGGATGGAGAATGAATCGCCTTCAAACGTATACTCGCAAGGAATTTTAACTGCACATTGAACGTTTTAACCGCACTTTGAACGTAACAACTATGAAATGACGGAATGAGATATTTTGTACGTGTGAACTGTAAGTCATAGAAATACAGTACTGTATACCGTAGAAGAGTAGAGGACAATTTATTGCACAGTACTTACACAATGTTACGTTAATTGGCGCTGAACTTTGTTTAAAGTATTGATCGCTTAAAAGAGTGTTGATTGTCTTATTGGTTCCTTGCATGAAGTGTTTTTGTATGATACGCCATTAAAATTGACATTAGACCACACCCAGTGAGTATTTTTAGTGATCCTGTATTAAGCGGCCACCTGTGTTAAGCGGCCAGTTTCTCAAGTCCCGAGGGTGGCCGTTATATACAGGTTCGACTGTATATCTAATTTAGCGTAATTGCTAGTTTGAATAGAGTTCTGTCTAACATATAATTTACAATAAATTTAGGATCATTTCAAGGTTTTAAGCCCATAGCCTTCGTGTTGCCGTTGCGATGCTTTACTAACTGAGCATTAAACTCCTTTAATGTTTCGAACTACATATAGAACTACTATAGAGCAGTTTTCAATTGACTGTCGTAAAACCAAAACCAAAGTAATTACTCTGACCAATCACAGCAGTCATAAACAATCCAATGAACCAATCAGAGCTCGAAGCAATTACATGTCGGCGGCGCCAAGCGCGGGAAAACGCGTGCGAGCAAGTCACGATTGGTTTTGGTTTTACTTCTGATTGGTCGAGACAGTGGCGCGAGATTTTTTAGCCAATCACAAAGCGCAGCAGTGCAAAACCAAAACAAAAGACCTTAGTGTAATTACTTTCGACACTCAATTGAAAACTGCTCTAAGGCCGTTCGTTTGGTAAAACATCGCAGCGGCAACGCAGAGGTCATCATGGCTTTATTTGCCGTTACGAAATCTTTTATTTTCCAGTCTTTATTTGCAATTGTATATTATAATTATGTTCATCACTGAGATGATCAAACCTTTTCATTTCATAAACGTTACTGAGAAAATGTTGGATTTTGGCTTTTTGTTGTTTAGAGCTCTATTGAAAATAACGACTATCTTATTCAGTCTTTGCTGGCTATTTTCCTTACCATTAACTGTTGTTGAGTTGTTCATTTTGGTTTTCGGATCTGAGATTCAAAATTTCTGCTATAATAAAGAAAAGATGAAGCAATTAAAAAAATAATAATTTGAAAATCTTAATCGTGTCGAGGGGTAAGAGAGTTTGGGAGGTACATTTTCGCAGTTATGTACAAAAATTGAGATGCAGGAAAGATGTGATTAGGAATTTAATCTGAAATTGATTGAATAATTTGAATCAAGGAAATCAACTAATTGAAAACAGCACACAATCGCAGCGAAATATACGCAAGGTAACACGCTATGCAAGTATACAAAAAAGGTGTGCAAAAAATGAAAAAGAGAAAAAGAAATAAATATTATGACGAAATTAATTGTCGACGTATAATCATGAATGTCTATGAAAATGATAAGGTAAACAGACTTTTATTTACAAAATGTTTTCATATCCCTCACATCCTGTACCTTTTGAATGCGACTGATGAGTCCTTGCTTATGGCATGTAGTCAGGACGTTCGTTTAATTTGCCTGTTGCCTTCCATGATGTTATCAAAGTGCAAGAGCATATTAACGATAAACACGATTTCCATATGACAATATAAACTGAACCAGCATTTCACGATCAAATAAATCACAGTTGTCAGAACTTAAAAAAGAAAGAGTAGTCCTAAACCAACCGGATTATTTATTTAGGTGTTTGTCGCCGAACGTGTTTGATTTAAAATGAAAAAATACCTAGCCAACCACGTAGCAATCCCAAAACGTTTGAAACATCTGAAACATTTTCACCAGAAAAAAATGAACTCGTTTGCAGTTACGATATCAACCATTTATATCAAAGATGAGTTTCGTCTTTTGTTTCAGTGAAACGTGATTAAAATAAATTAAATTAGTAAGCGGACAGGAAAGGCATATCGAGTGTCGATATCACTGACAATGCAGAGATGGAAAGAAATGTAAATCATTCTTACCAATATTTTACCAACTGCTCCTTTTGAGAAAATGAAAGAAACAAAGCTAAACAACAGAATAGCAAATATAGCTAGGATGCAGTTATAGTCAGTGTGAGAGCCATGTACAAAAATTATCAAAATATAACATGCATGTAAATGTGTCCCTTTAATATGTACTTACCTTTCCAAAGATTTAACGCCTTGAGAACAGAGGATCGCTGCTTCAAGCGATGTTTAGGGACCCTTTAGGATCCTACAGACTTGGCTTTTCAGACATGGCTTTTCAGGATAAAAATCGTGATTTGTACCAAGCAGACTGCAAACACTGAAGTGAGATGCTACGTGCCGTTGTAATTAGTATCTTACGTGCGAGATAAATGCAATGAGGCATAAGGGTTTAAACAATGAAATGTTGCTATGACGACTATGCAAACCGCGATCACAGATGAAATAGTAAACATGTCAGATTATCTCTAACACAATCACAAGATCATGAGTGTCTGTCGGTGTTTCATTCAGAATGAAAGAAGAGTTTTAAAACCAAACCAAAATTTTTCGTTTATAGTTAGTCTACCATTGATTAGATCTTTTGGTAGATTTTGTCATTTATGCATCGTATGCATCACGGTCAACAAACTTTTTATCTAGCAAATTGTCACGACAAGCGGAAGCCGTAAATGAACATTGTAAAGTTATTACTAAAAAGGCAATATAAAATTAACATTGAGCAGGAAATTAATATACGGACACGTTTTATTTCCTCTCACCCTTCTCATATTAAGAAAATTTGGCTTAAGAGTTTTGTTTCCGTATTGATTATATATTTTGAGTATAGCTGAGGTCTTTTTGTAAACGATTGTCTTGTTGCAGAAGGCAGAAGCAGCTCGTTAATTCGGAAACGGAATCTGAAACCAGATGGCGTGCGAATTGTCAACTTTCATCCCAACATTTTGCAATAGTCCCTTAAATTTAAGTTAGTGGAGGCCAACTTTCTGTCGATACATATCTCACAATCCTGGGGATGCATCTGGTTTGGACTATGAGTAGTCCTTCCTTTTCCCCCGATCTCCCGCTCAACAATCTCTGACAGAGAGAAGCAGGGAACTACTCGTATTGTCGTCTGCAGCAACAACTGTTATACTACAACAAGACTTCTTATTGAGCTTCCAAAAGCGACATTGATGCCTCTTGAGTGGAAATGTTTTTTTGAGACTATTCATTTGAATATCGAAACCCCCTCTGCACAAGTACTACCGTGGGAGTATGACCTCCCTGTACAAGCACCACCGTGGGGAGTATGACTTTGCTTGTTCGTCCGAGGGTAGGAATATTACAATTTCTGGCTGCGTGATTTGCCTTTAAGCCATTGGTTCTTGTATCAACGCCTCCTTAAAGCAGGTACTGGGCGTTTAATCGAATGCTGTGCTTGATTAATTGTATCATGGGATTTAAAAACACAAAACAAGAACTTATATTTTGCGTTGTTTATCTATTATTTCCTGATTTACGCCTGTTTATTCCATGTATACCTCACCACTCGAAGACATTGCTAGATTACATGACATGTACTTTCATTTTTATGCAGATGATTCTCAATTATATTTATCGTTCGAAACTTCATCTTTTGATGATATGGTCTCCAGCAAGGCTAAACTTGAAGCTTGTGTTCATGATATTGACTCCTGGATGCTAATTAATAAGTTAAAGATGAACAGGGGTAAAATAGAATTATTGGTTCTTTTTTCGTCCAATCTTCCTCAACCATTATTTGGTACCCAGACTGAAAAACTTCATAAAGGTCATTACTTTCAAGGTAACTAACAAGTTGCTTAGCAACAACTTTCTCAACTACTTTCGATAGGAAATTAAGATTAGAAATCGGCCGAAAATTCTTATAATAATGATGATCAACTTTAGGATTCTTTAGTAGTTTTCGAACGACAGCTTCTTAGAGTTTGACGGGTAAGCAAGCTACTCCAACGATAAGTTTACTATCCTTAAAATCATAGGACCAACAACAGCAATAATCACGTAATTATCAATATTCACGTAATGACGTCATTCTACTTGAGCCTCTGTTTGTGGAATCCTACTGTGTTCCTTATGGGGGACTCAAATGAAATCTTTTCGGCAGTACTGTACGGTTCTGTCCTCCTCATTAGATTCTTGTCACTCTTGGGACTGAAAGCTAAGGTAAAAGGGATATTTGGCGATCATTCTGGAATTCTATGATTACTGGAGCGCATATTTAAATTGTGCTGATTAGAATGGCTGATAAGAATTGAAACAAAAAGAGAAAAACAACAACAACAGCAAAAACAACATCTTCGTGTGAGATCAACTTTAAACTCAAATTCTTTAATAACTTTTTACATCCATGAAATGAAACTGTTTACACCTACAGATGTTTCGACTAAATAGGCCTAAATATTCGGATGTGCTAAAACTGATATTTACTCAGAGCAAGTCACACTCCCAAAGCATTATGTTTTTACGCATGCCTAATTATAAGATCTACAACCGAAGTTATTTACATTTTTTTTCTCGATATCCTCGATATATAGTGGAGGAGAGGGGTGGCACTTCGCAAACGTTTTTGTAAGGGTATGCGTCCGTCTTTTAAAGAAATCCCTTTTATAAACCTTTAGTTATTTTCTTACTCTCCTCTACCCATGTTCACACCTAACCATTAATATTTTTCTATTTTCAAAATGACAAAATATATACTCATTTTTAGAATAGAAGGCAAACCATGAAAATTGTCAGACCCAAATTGCCAAATTCTTAGCACATCTTCGGAAACTGAACGGCTCGAAACCCTTACCTTTCAGGGCAGCACATACCTATGTATAGCTTATTAGGGAGTCTGTAGCCCCTCCTCTCCCCCACGACATATTCCTCCAATAGAGGATATTGATAAATAGCTAGGAGCAAGTTCCCCATATATCAAGGATAGGCACTCTCAGCATTCTGTACGCAGTCGTTATTAAATGGTCGCGTACCTTCTTTCCTGTGTTGTGTGACGACCCAAATAACGGCTTCATAAGTGTCTTAAACGTAATACAGACTCAGTTTCTTAAAAAGCTAAAACTTAAGTGCTTTTTAAGTTAAAACACACTCCAGCTAAAGGTTAAAAGAAACACGCTTTTTGTACTGCGATACTTTGTCGCAATAAATCATCAGTCTAGAGCTCCTATTGGGACCTAGCCTGCACGCAAACGACTCATATTTCCTTCCTTCAAACAGGAGGTGAGCAAGGGCGAAATGTGGGCTTTTGACTGGAACCGCATCGCGCGGTCACACGGTCAAATGATAACACATATATGACTCATAACTGCATCTCGCAGTCACATTAAGGCATACATATGACTCTTAACTGCATCACGGAGTCAGAGGGTTGTGGGTTGAAATCCCATCTGGAACTCGGAATTTTTTTTCCGAGTTTGATGCTATTTCTCTCATGTTTGAATTTTTAGTCGCTCACTTTGGAGCTTCGTGGATTTGCTTGGACTATTAAATGACCTTAATTAACTTCAAATATCATGTCTTTTTTTCTGTTACTTTGCTATATCTACAAGATGTAATTGCCATTAACTCTAGTGTGAGACTAGGTAAAAAACAAGTATGGGGTAGAGGAAAGGGCCAGAAAACAGGCCCTTCCATTTATTGAAAATAAACTGCCCAAGCAGTATAACATCAACAAACTAAAGCAACTACATGTATGGGAGGGAGGGGAGGGAAAGTCAGTACAGACCAAGCACGAGTTCAGAGTTCTACAGCGCAGACTCAAGCAAACTAGTTCCAGGCTCCCCTCCTCCCCGAGTTAAATACAAATAAAAGGTATATTATTACTACTTAACTCTAGTGTGAGACTAGGTAAAAAACAAGTATGGGGTAGAGGAAAGGGCCAGAAAACAGGCCCTTCCATTTATTGAAAATAAACTGCCCTAGGGAGGAAAACGACCTACCCCATACCCATAAACAAAACAATCAAACAAACAAGGCTACTTGGCGAATAGCATGCATACGATACTTAATTGGTATATGAATGTAGGATCTGAAGGCATCAGACTGCCAGTCTCCTAATCGTTTAATTAATTCCTCGGGAATATTAGCCTGAAAGGCCAGGGTGGCTCCACCCGCTCTAAGGCTGTGACCACTGATGCGTGATGGATCTAGACCAGCTCTAGAGGCCATCAGTTTAAGAAGACTGTCAAACTTTCCATGTGTGAAAGGTATAAGGCCTTTGCTGGAAGGTGCTGGCAAGACAAAGGCTGGACCAGACAAAGGGGCTGGAACAAGCTTGAAAGCATGCTGTAGAGCTGCATAGGGGCACAGGGGGTGGCCTTGGATGTATGGCAGAGGAATGGTGAGGACTCGTTGCCTGAACTGAATGGTTTTGGACCAGCGGTTGACAATGATGACCCATCCAGCAGGGAAGAACACAATGTCACTTCTCCGAAGGTTCTTTAAGGGATTGAACTTGGCAACACCTGTTAGTAGCATATTTGCTTTACGGAGAAGTCCGAAGAAACCAACCAAGCAGATAGCCCAGAAGTTGGCATGGACTGGGTCTGCCATGTTCAAGTGTTTCTTCATCAACAGAAGCATTTCAGGGGTCATCGGTTTTTTCTGAGACACGGTAAGTCCTTTGCAGCGACGAATACCGCGCAATGTTGTCGCTAAATGAAAATTATTCTTGGTAGGGTCTTCAAGGCCATGTTCCAAATGGAGAATGCGAACAATGTTCAGGTATGCTGAAATTGAAGATGCGGACAAAGATCTGGCCAAGAAGGCTGCATAGCGACTAAGTGTAATAGTGGTGGCTGGTAGTGGCTGGTACCCATAATAAGCACAAAATGTGAGGTAGGCTCGTAGCTGACTTTTGTAGGTGGCCTTGGTGGAAGTTGCGTAGGCTTGTTTCCGATATTTACGAACTTCCATGTCTAATCTCAACAGGTCGTCCGAATCTGAAGGTAGCAAGAGACAAAGGAGACATGTGAGATAAAAGGCCTTTAGTAGAGGAAGAGGACTGAGAGAGCCATGCTCGAAGCGCGTCTTGGTGGCGTTTCTCATCAAGTCTAGAAATTCTGTCTGCAATAACATTAGATGATCCTTGGATGTGATCAACAGTCAAATGGATAGCATGGAATTCCAGCAACCAGAAAAGTTCCCGAACCCAATCCATTATGATAGGACAGGGGGTGGTTCCTTTGTTTATGATTGTCGCCGCCACTTCACTATCTGACTTGATGAAAACCCTTTGCCCTGACCAAGATGGGGCCCAACGTTTGACTGCCTGGAGGATCATGAAAGTCTCTTTGTAGTTGATATGCAGGGGAAAGATATCTGGGAAATCTAGTGTCCAGTTTACATATAGCCAGTCACCTTGCCAACAGCAACCACCACCTGCAGTTGAAGCGTCAGTATATGCTGGGGCTAATATCATAGGGAACTCTTCGGGGAAGAGGGATTTGCAGTTGAAAACAGGAAGCAGGGACGCCCACCACTGAAGGTCCGCTCTTGCTTGGGTATTAAGGTAGAGATGGTGGTGGCGATATTTCACAGAATTCATGACAGTGATCAGGCGTCGCAGAAAGGTCCGGCCCCCTCTGACGACGCGAGCAGCCCAGCTAAGTTTGCCCACGAGGCGCTGAAGGTGATGTTTTGAGCACTTGCGCTTAGACGTAGTCAAGGTCAAGAGTTCCAAAAGCTCAGAGACACGGTTGCTGGGAAGGCGTAGTTCACGATTCACTGTATCAATTTCGACTCCGAGAAAACACAGGGATTGGTTGGGATGAACAACCTTTGAGAAGTTTATGGTGAAACCAAGTGATTGAAGCAAATTGATGAGAGTGTCCAAGGCTATTTGACACAGCTGCTGACTGGGTTCTATGATGAGGAAATCATCCAGGTAAGCTAGCACGGTGAAGCCACGTCGGGCCATCATCCTGCAAACTGACTGAGTAAGGCGGTGGAAGATCATTGGAGATGTTCGAGCGCCAAAGGGGAGACGTTTATCATACAAGAACGTAGTGTTGGTAGAACCTTGAAAATGCCAGGACATACCGGTAACTTTCCAGCTATTAGGATGTGTTCCAACACTCCTATACGCATGTTTCAAATCCACCTTAGCAAGCCAGAAGCCTGGTTTGGCTTTACATGCTGCCTCATCAACTGTAACATATTTGTAATGGTCAAGGTCCATGTAAGAATTAGCGCTCGCTGAAAAGGGGCGGCTACAGTCCATTATCATTCGCAGTTCTGAAGAGTCCCTTTTGGGTACAGCTCCGATAGCATTAACAATGGTGGGGGGTGTTTTTGATAGAGCAAAATGGCCTTGTGAGAGGCCCTTACACAGTTGTTCTTCCATCTGGTCTTTAGCACCTGGTCTGAGAGCTGATTTGTTATTCTTTGTGAAAGCTGGTAGAACATTTGCATCACGCTGGATTAAGTCAAAACCCTCTCGAATACCTGTGAGAATAAAATCTCTGTCTGAATCATTAATTAGTTCATTCGCCCATATTTCAAACTTTAAGTCCGTGGAAATACAGGTTGCGTCGGGCTGCTGCACATCAATACACGAAGGCCCTGCTGATTGATTGCATGTAGTAACACACTCTGCTGCTCCTAAACCAATGTTGGGGGATTCCCCTGCTATGGATGATGCAGTCGAGCTATCCCCTGCATGTGGCTCCACTGAAGAATTGGGAAATAGCTCTGCCGGTGAGTGTGAGTTCAGGCTTGGGGGTGTTGCACAGAGGGGGATGGATGCTTCCATTGTGGGTGGTCCCCCATGCACTGTGGTTTAATACACACATGGTCATATCTGCAAGCAGTACCATAGCTGCAGCCTTGTCGCCTTTGGAAATCATAACACACTTGCTTTCCCGTTGCTGGGTTGATGGTGGGGGTTGTTCTATTAGTAGGGCGGCCAGATTGCCTGGCTAAACCTGGCTGGTTTGTATCAGGTTTGTTTAAGGTTTGCTGGTAGATGAACTGACTCTCTGTACCCCACTTACAACCGGTAGCAAATTGCATTCGTCGGTAGAGGTCATCGTATTGGACGACACGGGCTATTGGGTAAATCTTTGCCAACTCCGAAACCTTAGTGCCATAAGATATGTAATTCATAATATCTGTCATTGATGGTAAATCACCTTCTTTGACAAGTGTGTGCATTATGCGGAAATTTGCTGCTGCCCATTGTGGAAATGTGATGCTGGTGAGTTTGGGCTTCTTCTCCAGGTTGGTCTTGAGTATTATTTGAGTGCCACCAGACGCACCGAGCACGGTCTCCTGGTCCTCTTCCAGGAGAACTGGGAGGGAGCTAACAAAATCTGGGATCAGAAGAGGTCGCTTACCTCTGGGGGTGGCGCTGGGTTCCAGTAGTTTTTGCGCTGGGTCCGCCAATTCGTCAGATATTCCCAGAAGTATTGGGTCCCCCAGTGAATCCTCTAAGGCTTTGAGTTCCTCCTGGACCGCTGGGTCGGTCTGCAATGTTGCTAGAGAAGGGACGGCTGGTCTTCGGGCTGCATTTTGGCCTTGGTTCTGCGCGTTGACGTTTGCGGAATTCGTAGCCGCCATCTTGGATTGGGCAACGTGTGTCATATCGGACTGAAGTCGAGCAAGCTCGATTCTGGCTCGTGTTAGTTCAAGCTCTAACTCCAAGTTCTTTGTTGTAAGGTTGCTGGTACTGATAGCAGACTGTTTTCCTGCTTCGGGCGTCAAGGTTTGCAGTAGGGACTCCACTTGGCCCAATTCATCACTGATCGCTCGTGACATCCGAGCCTGATCCACCGGGATCGTTGGGCTTGCCGTGGTTGCGTTAACTTTCTCTGCTATTGGGTCTAAATCCAAATGGAAGCCCTGTAATGTGGAGGGAGGCTTCCTTGTCCTGGTACTCCTCCTTAGCGACATATTTTACGAAAACTCGACATGCATAAAGCTCACAGAAAGTCAGTACAGACCAAGCACGAGTTCAGAGTTCTACAGCGCAGACTCAAGCAAACTAGTTCCAGGCTCCCCTCCTCCCCGAGTTAAATACAAATAAAAGGTATATTATTACTACATAAAGTTGCAAATTATTTATAAACGTTTGCCAGTATTCAGCCACGAAGAAGCATTCTCAAATCTCAACTAAATCATCATCATCATCATCATCATCATCATCATCATCATCAATATATGATGACTCAAAATTTATGTCATCTGCCTGCAGATATTTACATATTTTACAGTTTTTAGTCAAGCATCGATTCTGAAACACGATTTTCCACTGATTATCCAGCCATTGTCCAGCAGTCACTTTAAATGATATTCTTTGCCCGTTCTGTCTTGAGGCCTTAAATAGCGTGTCTTAAACATCAGAGTTAGCTTCCATTTCAGAAGTTCATTAAAAAAGCTATTGCAGCTAATCACGGTGGTACTTTACAACTCCGCATCAAAAACCTAATCACAATGTTCCAGTTGTTTGTAAAGTTACTATTGCAGTGCATTGAACCTACTAACATTCTCTTTGTCTACGGATGACCAGTATGTAAGTTAATGATTGCAAACAACGAATACAATGTGTCTTGGAAAATCGGCATATTTTTCATGACAAACTTATTATACGTTCGCTCGTTCTTTATTCACTTGACACCCTCCTCTTGTTGTTCTAGAAGGAGTTTTCACCATTTATAAGCAAGAATATTTCATACTTAGGCCCAATTTTCAACATATGTTTTCACGGCGGCCATATGCACTGGAGGTCAGAACAATGAAATTTCCATCCTTTGGGAATAAAACTCTATTTTTATGCAAACGACTTCTATTGTTTCTTACCACCAACATGGCCGCCTTGAAAACCATCTATTGCCTCTTCATACTGGCGGCCAAGTTACGATTCCAGATTTCAAGTAATGTCCATGTGTAAAGGGGTCTTAACAAGACCAGCTTAAAGACATATTCTTTTTATGTAAGTAATCTTGGTAATGAGACACCTGTAATCTGCTTGAATCTACAATTATTATTCATAGGCATTAAACGACAAAGTGCATTCTGGAGAAAGTGATTGAACACAATTATCTTCCGATTCTAAGCCAAGTTTGGCAGTAAAAATGCAACAATTTATCATTTTATTTATCGATCAATCCTTACATGGGAACAATCAGGCCAGGCTTACACATAGATGGCGTCATCTTTGTTGTCGTCCTTGGTTACTGCGCTGTTATTTAGGGAGGTCTCAATTGGACTATTTGGCGGTGAGCGATCATCTTTGACACTCATCCATGAAAGCGACAAGTTTGTATGTCCATTTCCTTGCTCTTTAGGGCTGCGAGGTAACGTATAGGCGCTGGACCGACCAAATGACATAAGCCTCCACACGGTTGTATTGTTGTCATTAAAATCGCTCTTCATGGTCATCGTCGTCGTTGAGGATCTGCGTCTGTAATGGCGCAGACAAGGACAACAGGCTAGAATAGCGAAAAGTTCCTTGCGAAATTTTTCATTCAGTAGAATATAAAGGCAAGGATTTAAAGCACTGTTTGAATGGGCTAACCAGTTGAATACGAACTGAACTTCCACCGGTAACTTGTGTGCTTGATCAGGCCGTACGTACCAGAAGTAGTGATTGACATATACTGGAAACCAGCACAGTGCAAACACCACGCATATGATGACCAGCAGTCGTACCACCTTGCGTTTAGATTTTTCAGCCGTCGCGCGGTTGCTATCTGTAACGTTTCCTGGAATTTCACGCAGCCATAATTTTCGGCAAATCAAAAAGTAAATAAACATTGTTATAAAGAGAGGTAAAGCGTACAATATGACGAAAACGGTGATGTGAAATTTCTTAAGCACGAGATAAGTTTCCTCGAAGGTAGGATCATTTTGATCTGCCCATGGCCACACCTGTTCACAGAAATATGCATTGTCGCTCAGATAATATCTTGCTTGAAACATGAAAACATATGGAATCATTAACAGAAAAGATAAGATCCAAATGGTTGCCGACAAGACTTTTGGCTTTCGGAAAATTTTCTCTTTTAGAGGAAAGAATATGGCGTAAAATCTATCAAACGAGATAAACATCATAGTAAAAACAGTTGCTGCAATGGAAACAGGGATGACGTAAAACACTGCTTTGCACGTAATGTTACCCAAAGTTCCTCCAATCCAAAGAGATCCACGGAACATAAAAGCGACCGAATACGGCATCACCGTGAGAGTCAAAAGCAGATCTGCAACGGCCATGTTGGCAATAAAAACGTTTGTTACATTAGTAGATGAAGATTTCTTTAACACCACGAACAAACCGAAGGAGTTGCCAAACAGAGCGACGAAGAAGATCACTGCATATGCTGAGGTTATGCCAATCTTGACGTCTGCTGGAATGCCATCGGGTTGTGCAGGGGCGGCGGTGACATTTGGGACGTTGGTGATGTTTGTTCCTTAAAAAAAAGATGATAAGAGATACATTTCACAATAAACTATAATGAATGTATTCAAATGTATTCAGCACCGACATTCTAAGCCTAACTGGAGACACTGTAAATGCAGAGAAATGAATTTTTTCGCGGTTTGCAAATTAGCGAAAAAATATTCTCTCGACGGTATGTATTATCAAGGGATTTGGTGATGGTATATTAGGGGGTGTTGAGGGAATATTCGTCCTCTTGGTGTTCGCTTTGGTAGCCGCACTTACTCATAATTTTATCTTTGTTCTCCTCTTTTTCAGCCTAATGAATGAGCGAGACGAAATACCGGCCGGCTCATCGAAGACGAAGAATCAGGATTCAGGCATTACCCCAGAACTACAAGCCCTGATCGACGCCCAGAAGGACGCCATCCTCGTGGCAGTAGACTCTCGGCTATCAACTCTGGAGACGAATCTGTTGAAGCAACAGGGGGAGCTTGGTTCACAAATAGCGAGCGAATTGGAGACGGACGAGAAGCCTAGCTTCAAAAAGAAGGGGAACGAACATCAGTTCGAGCACAACAAGAAGGTCCAGAGGACAAGTGAGAGAGCTCTACAGGCGCTACAGAGTGGTAATATCGGCAAAGCCAAGGAACAACTCAAGGAAGGTATTCAATTAATTAAAGAAAGACAGAAACTGATAAAGTTGGCTGATAAGTCCGAGTTTGGCTGGTCAACAATTATAGAATATGTCGATGACGAATTGGCCGATGACGAGGCCGACGCTAAAAAGATTAAAAAAGCCGAGAAAAGGGCTGGAGATAAAATTAAAGCTAACCAAGAAAAGAAACGAAAGGCACGCTTGGCTCAGCAGAGCAATTCAAGCAATGTCGGGAATTCAATTTCTAATTTTTCTGCTTCTAGGAATAGTGTGCGTTATTTTCGTCCCCAAGGTTGGCGCTTTTTTCCCGGATTACGGCAATATGATTTGTGCCACAGATGTGGCAGACCAGGCCATTGGGCCGCAGAATGTAGTCGCCCAAAACTACCCAGCACGGCTACAATGGGATCCAGTAGTGGACAGAAACAAGCTTGAAACGTATGAATTCGAACAGTGCTCTGGGGCGTCCAACTTTAAGCAAGGGAAATTGAAAGAAAACTTAAAGTTCTGGCGTGATATTGGAGCATCTCAATATGTTCTAGAGGTCATTGAATAAGGGTATACAATAGTTTTTGATGAAATTCCACAACCTTATTCTATTGAGAATAGAAACTCAACCAGGATCCATAGGGAATTTGTTGATAGCGCTATTTCGGAATTGATTGTTAGCGGTTGCATTAAAGAGATTTCTAATTATCCTAAGTTCTGTAATCCCTTACACGTCGCCGTACAGTCTTCAGGCAAGCTCCGCCTTATCCTAGATCTTTCTCATCTGAACAATTTTATTTCTAAGAAGTCTATCAAGTACGAGGATTTACGAACTGTCTTACAAATCTTCTCACCGGGTCACTACGTTTTTTGCTTCGATCTCAAGTCCGCTTACCACCATATTGATATTTGTGAGGAACATACCAAATACTTGGCTTTTAAATGGCCCACTTCAGAGGGGGTTATGAAATTTTATGTTTTTCGAGTGCTTGCTTTTGGTTTAACCACGGCCCCTTTTCTGTTTTCTAAAGTGATTAGACAGCTGGTAAAATTTTGGAGAAGTCAAGGTCATTCAATATTATTATATTTAGATGACGGTATTGGCGGAGATTTAGTCTTGAACAAAGCAAGACAGCTAAGCTCTATTGTGCGCCGTGATGTTTTGGCTTCTGGTTTTACTGTGAATGACGAGAAATCTGGTTGGGAGCCTACGAGGTCCGTTCTTTTCCTTGGTACGATTTTGAATTTTGAATCTGGTATGATTAGTATTCCCGAGCGCAGAGTAAAAAAGTTGAAGACAAGCTTGGAAGAATCAATTTCTGACGAATCTATTCAAGTTCGCAAATTATCGTCTATCACCGGTCAGATCATTTCAATGTCATGTGCCGTGGGGAATATTTGCAGGCTTTTGACGCGCAGTTGTTACAGTCTTATAGAACAGAGAGTCTCCTGGGAAGACCGCCTACCGATGCCCGAAAGCGTTCGTAATGAGCTATTATTTTGGTTGAAAAACATTGACTCCTTGAATGGTAAACAAATGGTACCTAAGTCCAGCACGGTCGGCGTTGTATGTTCAGATGCTAGTGATTCGGGTTTTGGAGGGTTTTATTCTGTTCAATGTGGTAAGGATCTAGTTGCGGGACAATGGACACCAATGGAAAGGCTTTACAGTTCTACCTTTAGGGAGATTCTAGCTGTTAAATATGTACTAATTTCTCTTATTGACAGGCTTGCGGGTCAAACGATCAAATGGTTCACGGATAATCAAAACGTCCCTAGAATCATCTTAAACGGAAGTGGAAAAGAGCACTTGCAAAAGGAAGCACTAGAAATTTTCGGCCTTTGTTGTACGAACAATATCTCAATAGAAATAGAATGGGTTCCCAGGGCAGAGAATGAGCAAGCAGATTTTCTTAGTCGCCATTTTGACAGTGATGATTGGGGTATTGCACAACACATTTTTGATCAGATCAATTCGATTTGGGGGCCACATGGAATCGATCGTTTTGCCAACCACCTGAATACAAAACTGCCAAGGTTCAACTCCCGTTATTGGAATCCCGGGTCAGGAGACATCGACGCCTTTGTTCAGGATTGGGCGGGCGATAACAATTATATTTGCCCCCCAATCATTCTAATACCTAGAGTAATTTTACACATGCGAAATTGTAAGGCAACAGGAACTTTGATTGTACCACATTGGCCTTCGGCCCCATTTTGGCCTATGGTTTTTAACGGTTCAACATTCCGCGAGTTTGTATTGGCCTGGATGGACTTGCCAACAGATCGGGAATCCTTCATAGCTGGCACCTGCAATAGTGTATTTGGTCGAGAAAATCTACAATTCAGAATGCTCGCCTTGAGGATTCAGTTTTGAGGGTAAATATTCATGTTTCTGTTAATTGACTGTTCTTTGTACATTTACACTTTCTTTGTACTCTTGGCTGGTCGTGCGGTCACCAGCCGAGCACACGACAAACAATAGGAAAGTGTGTGGTTGTTTTCGTAGCACGACCGGGTGGGATTTGATATAATTTAGGAGAGAGATGAATTTTTTCGCGGTTTGCAAATTAGCGAAAAAATATTCTCTCGACGGTATGTATTATCAAGGGATTTGGTGATGGTATATTAGGGGGTGTTGAGGGACTATTCGTCCTCTTGGTGTTCGCTTTGGTAGCCGCACTTACTCATAATTTTATCTTTGTTTTTATTTTTTGCTTCAGGTTATTTCAGGTTAGAAAAGATCCGTTTGCCCAGTGGTAAAAAAAAAAAAAAAAAAATTAAAACTTACTAATTATTAAGGCTGACGCTTCTTATTTTTCTTTACTCATATTATGTCTTTTTTCCTCCTTGCAGGTGGAACCTGAGTTTCGGTCATGTGGAACTGAGGTGGTCTGCGCACCGCCGGAATACTTTAAATCGCGCCCCGGAGCGGGCGTTCAGGCGAGTCGTGGTATCTAAAGCCGGAGTGCTTTATGGCGCTTGCCCCGGAGTGGGCAACAGTTCGGGTTTTTTGTTATTCGAAAGCTGGAGTGCTTTTTTGGTGTAAGTCCCGGAGTGGACGGATGTTAGGGTTTCGTTACCCAAAAAGCCGGAGTGCTTTGTCCATCCCTAGTAGGAGGCGAAAGTTGGTTAAACTTAGCCTAAGGCCGGAGTGCTGTGTGGCTTACGCTGTTAAAAATAATTAAATAAACAAATACAAAAAAAAAAAAAAAGAAGGAAAACCATTTCTTTTGTTTGGGTTAATCATTCTAATAAACAAGTTGATTGAGCATATCCTGGTACTGTTTGTTCTTGGTGTTTTATTTTTTCCTTTTCAGATGTTTTCGACACTGACTTGTGGTGCGGATTCAGAGATTCCTTACCATCCCATCTGCAACATGTTACGGACAGAGTCCAAGCTACAGTTCTAGCCGCGAAATCCGAAGGGACAGTTAAGACGTACTTAGCGGGATTTAACCGGTGGAAGAGATGGGCACAAGAAAACCACTTGTGTCTCTTTCCGGCCAACCCTTTCCATGTGGCAGCCTACCTTCAATGTTCCATGGAACAATCTCGATCTCCCTCTCCGCTCTATTCAGTTGTATATAGTATTGACTGGGCGCATTCTTTGGGAGGGGCTCCTAAAATTTCAGACCACGCCCTAGTCTCACTTATGTTAGCGGTGGCAAAACGGATCCTTGGAAAACCAAAAGCCAGGAAAGAGCCCGTAACCCCAGAAATGCTGCTAGCCCTTGTGGCCAAATATCAGGATGATATTTCTCTGTATAATCTCGGAACCATCGCTATATGCCTCACTGGATATTCGGGCTTCTTCAGATATAGCGAAATTAGTGAAATAAAATGTTCTGACATCAAATTTTTTCCGTCCTACATTTCTGTTTTTATAGAATCGTCTAAGACGGACCAGCTAGGAGAGGGCGCCTGGGCGTGTATTGCGCGATCCGGCAGAGAGACATGCCCCGTCCAAGCTTTTGAGAAGTACATCGCCGCTGCAGGGATTCATATGGACGAGGACCTACCGTTATTCCGCTCGTTGGCAGGGCCGAAGTGCGTGTCCAAAGTGCGTCAGGGGGGTCTATCGTACTCTCGCGTGCGGGAGCTGGTCAAGGAAGCATTCGAGGGAATCACAGACACTACCAAAATCAGTGTTCATAGCCTCAGATCAGGGGGAGCTACAGCTGCAGCGAATGCGGGTGTGCCAGATAGATTATTCAAGAGGCATGGTCGTTGGTCAAGCGAGAACGCCAAAGACTGCTATGTGAAAGACGATATGAACTCTCTATTATCAGTATCTAGCAACCTGGGAATTTGATGAAGAGCCGAGCCCGGCAGGCAAGGAGTGCGGTCCATGGGGCCGGGGTTTTTCCCTATTAGGTTTTCTTTAGTGTTGCGAGGCACTTGGGGTTTTTTCATCCTGTGGAGGCTCGCCCGCACTCCTTAGACTAGAAAGTGAGAGAGCGCCTTTTTCTTTTGAGTTTTCTTGACAAGATAACTGATTCTATGTGCAGAGACGTTACACATTGTAAAGCTTTTCAGATGAATTAACTTGTTAAATTCTTAGACGCTCACCCAGTACGTTGTTTTAATTCCAATAAATTCGTGCGGTCACCAGCCGAGCGCACGACAAACAATAGGAAAGTGTGTGGTTGTTTTCGTAGCACGACCGGGTGGGATTTGATATAATTTAGGAGAGAGAGCATATTACAAACTGAACATAGACATTTGTAAAAAAATATCCTTAAAGAATCTGACCCACCCAGTTTGCATTGCGCGCCTACGTTGGTTCATCCGCCATTTTCAGGGTCTCCGAAAGTCCATACTGTATTGTAGATGAGAAATTCACTCGTGCAAGAGGTGATATGCTTGCCCAAATATGGAACAGAGCCGTATCATAACAATAAGAGAAGCGTGCAATGCAAACTGGGTGGGTCAGACTCTAACTTTAAGAGGGCAACAAGTTGGCTATTTACATAACTTTCATAACTCCGTTTTATAGAAGATCGCAAAAAAAAAAGGATGGACTCATGGCATGGGTTCAAATCCCGTCGAGGCCATGTCTTTTTTTAAGACTGTTCGCCAATGTACACAAAATGGGCTCATATACTGTGGGATCATTTCTTCATTTCATCAAAGTTACTCTTAATTGCAAGAAAAAATTGAGGTTAAACTGTTTCAAACGATGTTTTAGGCCGTACTTGCTGTAACTTATGGAAACCCCGCCCACTCAGCTCCTGGTTGAATTTTTCCTTACCATTAAATCCCGTTGAATTGTTCATTTTTGGTTTGGTTCTTGAGTTTCAAGATTCAGCTATAACAAAGGAAAGAAGGAGAAATGGAAAAGAAATCGTTAGGGAATCTTAATTTGAGGTCCATTTAACCCTATTTAAACCGTGTTGAAGGGAGAAGGTTTTGGAGGGGTGTCAATGGAAGTACTCAATCGGCCTTTGCGATTCAAATAGGGTAACTCCTTACTTTCACGGTCAAACTTTGCTAAGCCATTAGGCAACCTCGTTCCCAGGGTCTCTCATCTTCCCGCCCCCCGGAACTCCAGGGGGCGGCACGATGAGAGACCCTGGGAACGAGGTTGGCCATTAGGGGGCGTTATAGGCCAGGCGAGCCTTATAACAAATAGATACGGTTTATTTTTGTAGTTATGTAGGAATGTCCAATAATGTTAGCTTTATTTCAAAGGTCGTCTATATTACAACACAGATTGCCGTTAATGATCTCAGAGTATATTACAAAATTTCTGTTGGTTATTAATATCTGTGGATCTGGTAGGAATTTTCCAAATTTATGACTTACATCTGGTAATATTTTACTGTGCAAAATTGTTTATGCATAAATTAAATGCCAATTATCCTTGGGACTAAAATTGATTAAAAGGGCTAATGGAGTTTTATTTACAGTATAGCACTTTAACAAACAGTATCTCTCTGTGTGATAATAACATAAATAAACCAATCACAACTTTTTTACCTTCCTTTTTAGCTCTAGATATCGCGAATTTATGGTTCCATAAGAACACACCTTGCCAGAAATCACTTTACAATAAAAAAAACCCGGAAACACAGACGACTGATAAGCCTGTCTATAATAATCGTGAACAAAGAAAATACAAAGAAGAAAGAGATAGTCGTATTCTCGGGCCAGGGGATTCTTTCAAATTTCATGTTATCACGCTTTCATACTCCTAAAGCCAACTTGCATTTCACGGTAACACTGGGCAACAAACATAAATACCATGTCACATGTTACTGAAACGGTGAATACATTTTTTGGGCTATAAAACATTGCATTAAAACAACAAACGGGAGAAAAAGAGGAGCCGATAATCACTTGGAAGTGTCCCAACCGGGCAACCGTACACAATCTTCCACATAAATATGGGTAGCCCAAAACCCACTCACAGTCAGAAAGACACAAAACAAGGACGTTTGACGCGCTGAATTCACTGCATTTATTTACTTTAATGTTCTTACACCATTTGGGGGCCAGGGGGGTTAGTGTTTATTTCAGATTTATTTATTCTGTTTTGATATTTTTTTTTCGGCGTTACAAGAAAGTCGGTATTTTACTTTGCAGATGGGATAAAATATGCCAAAATCATAGAGACAAAATAATTGCGAAAATTGTGAAGCTGAGAGGGTGTGATTAAGTATTTTATATGAAACTGATTGAACAATTTTGTTTTGAGTTGCAGAAATCAACCAATTTTTCTTTTCAAAAAAGTATTAAGCTATGCAAGTTACGGTCGAATGTGTTTTCTAACAAAACGTTTTATTCTTCTAATAAACAACAAGAAAGAAATTTAACGATATCTTAAAAAGCCGTATACTCTGAGGCCTTATGTGTGTGACACTAGGCACGAAGGAGACAGACAGAGCACAAGTTACAAGATTGTTTAATATTCCTTACATCTCTTACCTTCTGAATCTGATTAGTTGTACTCTATCCTTGCTTGTAACGTGTTTTCCTGAAATTGGTAAATATTTTGTCTTTTAAGCCAGGGACTCGTTTAACTTGACAGTTGCCTTACCTAGTGTTATCACAACGCAACAGCTTTGCAAAAAACAACAATCATGCTAAGCTAGAAAAACTCAATGACAGCCAGCATATCATACATGATCAAACAAATCAAAGTTGTCAGCACGAAATAAAAAATATCAAGAACCCTTTTAATCAGTCCTAAACTGATCAATTTGTTTGCTTAGGTATGGATTGTTTAGTCGCCGAACATATTTGATTTATAATTCAAACAGACTTATCACGAAATGAATATCACGAAATATTTTCCGGCAATACCAACTGGTAATATGTCGATTGAATTGCCATTTTCCTTTTGTTAAGAAACACGAGTAGATAAATTAAATTGGCAAGTGGAAAGAAAAGGCATGTAATGCACTTCCTCGGTGTCGATCTCCCTAAGGCACGGATTTTGGAAGAAATGTAAATAATTCTTCTCGCCAACTGCTTATTTTGCGGAAATCGTTGACATTTTACAATGTGGAATAGCTAGAAGTTACTATTCAGCTTAGTGAGAGATATGAAAGCCCAAGATTACAAAGATGTGGAATGAATATTCAGCTAAACTTGTCAATTTTATCATCCCGGTGTACTTACTTTTCGGTATTTTTTGATGCCTTGGGAACATAGAAATCACTGCTTGGTCTCCTTAAAAGATAACCAGCAAAGTAAAAAATCTTAGTTATGGACGGATGTCTGTTAGCCGCGATTCCTTATCGAGACTGCAAACAAGAGAGATATCGCGTGCTTTTGTACATGTCGCAGAATTTATATTCATTAGCTGACACGTGACCAGCATTCAATTAAGGTCGTATCGAAAACGAGAAATTAGGATTAAAGAAGTGCTAACTTGAGCGTCTAAAAATGAAAGACAAAATGAACACTGATTTAGCTTCATTTTTAAAATTTTCAGTGCATGTAATTAGTATCACCAGTACCCGATTTAAAGGGCGTTTTTGCCTATGGGCAAAATGTTATTTTTCGTGATGAATATGTTAACCGCGATTACAGTTAAATAGGTAAATATTTTACAATATCAGTGGCACAATGGCAATACAGTGTCCGGTGTTTAATTTAGAAAGAAGTGTTTTTTGAAAACTGAACGGAAAATTTTCGTTTACAGTTAGTCTTCCAATAATGTTTGCACTTGAAACGTGTGGCAGATTTCAGTGTCAATGATGTCTTGTGCAAATCGCAAAAGCTGAACATTCAAACTATTTTTTTTTTATCTGGCTAACTGACATCGCTAACGAAATAAACTGACTGGCATATGAAAAAAGCCAATATAAATTTAATATTAAGCAGGAAATTATATTTTTAAAGCCTCAGGCTACACATTTTAATTCATTTCACCGTTCTTATATTAATAAAACTGCTTTGTCTCAAGTGTTTTTTTTTTTGTTGATCATAGTTTATTTTGACTATATAGCTAAGACCTTTTTATTATTTTTTTTTTGCTATTTGTGAAAATTTCTTAAACAGCCTCACCGTGTTTAAATAAATTCTGAGAAATGAAACGGTATTTAACAGATGACGATGGGGATGTTTTATTTTTTTATGTACTGATGTAATTATGTGTACAAACTGCCGTATACCTTTTGTCTGAATCAAGAATAGGCGATGCGAGGTTTTCGAGACACGTCGCAAGTTAAATTTAATGATAAAGGTAGAGGTTAACAGACAAAACGAAGCTGATATGTAGAATGTAGTTAATTCCAATAAGATACATGCTTCTCATTAATTCTGCGCATATAGCTATCATTGGTAGTGAATTTAGATTATCATGAGCAAATCTTTGACTTTCAAGGGCGAGTACCATATTGCTAGCCTTGAGCCTGCCTGCAGCCTCAGAAAATGAAAACTCAGTAATGTTAAATTGAACTAAGATCTGACTGACTCAAGTGGCAGAATTTAAGTTGGAATTCTTTATTTCTGTCATTCAAGGTATACGTTATTTTTGTGGTCTCTTTTTCGATTTCTGACGAAACTGAAAGAAATGTGGCATTTTTATTACAGACGAACATAAGATTTAGTGATATAGTGTTTGTAATCTCGCTGGTCCCTGTCAAAACTGCAGGAAATGTTCCTTATAACTTTAACAAATCACTAGCGGTCGGGAGCGATGAAAAGGTAGCTGCTTGTTTCCGCAGGCTAATAAAGAACAAAATATAAATAGACCGTTGTAGGAAACGTTTGAAGGCCAAATAGAGGTTTTGCACGGCAGCCATGTTGCATGGCAGGAACAATGAAAATGTTTTGCATTAGAAAGAACATTCTTTCCCATGGGAAAAAGAATCTATTGTTCCTGCCATGCAACATGGCTGCCGTGCAAAAGGTGGCTCCAAGTAGTTTTTGGGGGGTCACACTTCCCTTTTTGAATGCGCTTATACATAATCTTACTTTAGCTCAATGAATCAGAATTCGATACCAGATGTTAGCCTTGGATGAACGTTTTGGACGATGCTCTTTTATGCTAATCAGCGTTTCCATAGCAACGGTAAACAATCATGGCGAAAAACAGTTTTTCCTAAATGACTTTCGATTTTGGGTGGGGTTAGTTTCTAGAGAAACTGTGGTGCTGCGTCGGTGGGGGTGAAGCACAAGAATTTGGTTTTATCGACTGAGTCGATAAGGTAAATTAGCCACCGTAAAAAGATTCGAGAAAGCTGACGTTTCGAGCGCTAGCCCTTCGTCGGAGCGAATCAAGGGATTGTGGGTAGTGTGTGGTTTTATATAGTAGGAGGAGCTCCGCCATTGGTGGAAATTTTGTGACGTGAAAAACAAATGTAAATTAGTTGAATGAAAAGCGTTCGTTAATTCCGTGGGGTTTGAGAGTGCCGATTCGAAAGATGATTTTTTGTTCTAAGTTTTTACAGCTTTCTGTGTTGCCCTGGTGTAGGGAAACGCCACAGATTGTCATGTGTTGCTTAGAATGGTTAGCAAGATCGAAATGACGCGCGACTGGTTTGGATGCGTCTTTGTCTTTTTTTTCAACGTCTCGGAGATGTTCTCGAAAACGGTCGCCCAGTCTCCTCCCTGTTTCGCCAATGTATATCTTTTTGCAAAAAGTACATGTTACGCAGTAGACAACATTTACGGAGGTGCATGTAAAACGATCAGTGATTTTAATAGATCGTTTAGGTCCCGTTATTTTGTTGGCGTTGTGAATGAAAGGACAAGTGTTGCATCGTGTGCGTGCGCATTTAAAAGTTCCCGGTTCATCGTCAGATTTCAGTGTACTCGTAACTAGAAAGTTGCCTATATTTTTGTCACGTTTGAATGAAATTAGTGGGGGTTGTGAAAAAATTCTGCCAGTTTCGGGGTCGTTTTGGAGCAATTTGAAATTTTTTAAAATGATGCTTTTGACTGTGTGATTGTGTGGGTGGAAAGTGAGGGTGAATGGAATTCTCTCGTTCTCTTCCTTCTGTGATGTTTGTAGTGCTGATTGTCTGTCGATCTGTTGTGCACGTTGTTGGCCCGTTTTAACAACAGAGTCAGGGCGACCGTTTTCGAGAACATCTCCGAGACGTTGAAAAAAATGACAAAGACGCATCCAAACCAGTCGCGCGTCATTTCAATCTTGCTAACCATTCTAAGCAACACATGACAATCTGTGGCGTTTCCCTACACCAGGGCAACACAGAAAGCCGTAAAAACTTAGAACAAAAAATCATCTTTCGAATCGGCACTCTCAAACCCCACGGAATTAACGAACGCTTTTCATTCAACTAATTTACATTTATTTTTCACGTCACAAAATTTCCACCAATGGCGGAGCTCCTCCTACTATATAAAACCACACACTACCCACAATCCCTTGATTCGCTCCGACGAAGGGCTAGCGCTCGAAACGTCAGCTTTCTCGAATCTTTTTACGGTGGCTAATTACTCATGCGCGTAGCGGCATGAGGTAAGGTTTCGGCTCCGTTTTTCTTGTTATTTTTATTATTATTATTATTTTTATTTTTTGTGTCACGATTTTGCATGCAAATTTATGCACGCATATTTTAAATTGTACACTTCCGGTTCACAGCTTTTCCACTACACTTCCTGTTTAGTGACTTCCGGCTACTCTCACTTCCGGTAAAAGAGCGTCACTCAAGTGTCACGACAGGGTCTCCTACAACCCTACTTACATTAGCAATGTTCATGTTTGGTATATATAAGTCTTAGAAGAATCATTCCCTTCATTGTGGTACAGCCTACTTACGCATGCGCATGAGTATAGGCTGCTAGGAGCCTCTTGTTTACCTTATCGACTCAGTCGATAAAACCAAATTCTTTCGATTTTGGGGCTACCCACGACAAGCGAATACATGCGCTATAATCTACACAGTGTAGCACACTAATTGGCGAAATTTCAATTTTTAGGACATGTTTTCTTATTATGACGTTGTTCTATTTTTCAATGCAAGACAAGTTATATCCTTTATAAGATATTTGTATTTTATTTTTATTTGAAATCAAAAACTGACTTGTGTTCACGGTTGGAAAGGTGATTAAATAAAAGTAGTCGTGTCATGGAGACGAATCTGTGACGAAGTGCCATCTAAAACAAACTAACCTACTTCTTAAGTGTGTTAAAAACATGAGGTGCTTACCGAATTAACCACAAATCACTGTAATTTCGATTCGAAAGCAAATGGAATATTTCATTTTCCGTAAATTTTGCGGTTGGAAATTGTAAGGTGCGTTCTGAGGTAGGTTCCTATCTTTAGTTATATAACAATGGGAAACAATAACCGGAAAACGAATTGTAAGTGTAAGCAACCTATCTTTCGGCTGTTTCGGTTGGAATGCGTATTTTGGAGAAACTCTATTACCATTTTCAACGGTTATCCCAATGTTTTTTTTCTGCAAAGGTTATTATCCGTGATTCAAATAACATAGAAAGCAACAGTTAATAAGAACACTAAGCGAACTAACGAAAGGAAAAGACGGACGTATTTTGCCTAAAGCGCATGTTTTCAGTCACCCGTCTTTTAAAGAAATAAAAAACGCGCCGAGAGCATTATTGAGTTAATCAGAGAACGCGGAATTTTTAAGAACACGAGAAAAGTGCAGAGGAGCACGAGCAAAAAGGCGAGTGCTTTTCACACTTTTCGAGTGTTCTTAAAAATTCCCAAGTGCTTATATAACTCAATAATGCACGAGAAACAATTTTTTTTATTTCTTTTATAAAATATAAAAGGTCATAACGAAACTTACGTCACGTCACACGTACTTTAACCAAAGTATATATAGATATTCGTAAAACAGTGCTCAATGCATTAACGTAGAGCGAAGTATATGTTTGTGGAGGAAAGAGACAAATAAACTACGCTTTCATCCCGACAAGCCTGTTTCGTGGTTGCCCACTCATCAGGGGATATGTCAGGGATATATATCCCCTGATGAGTGGGCAACCACGAAACAGGCTTGTCGGGATGAAAGCGTAGTTTATTTGTCTCTTTCCTCCACAAACATATACTTCGCTCTACATTAATGTATTGAGCACTGTTTTACGCAACATCGGTCCACGAAACAGAACTGTATTAAAGTCTATATGAAACAACTGTGAGTAATCATACATTGTTATAACCGCTCCATTATTGTCGAGCACTATTCTGGATACATCAGTGTGTGGAACTCACCTGTAGTTATATATATATATATATATATATATATATATATATATATATATATATATATATATAGAATGAGTTGTAATTATCAAGCTTCCAACTCCATGTCTTGACTTGATTTTGCTTTATTGGCCCTACGTTTCGGCCATCACGGCCTTCTTCAGGGGAGTTACAAGTGTATTAAGGCTTGCGTAAACCGTTGGCTATTCAAAACTATAACGTGACATGTATGGCGTCTATGATTGGTAGATAAACTAACAAAGTTATGCGCGCGCTAGAAAGTGCGCGCACTAATGTGGGTTAAATAAGCGTGCACTGAAACGCGCGCCTCTTAATGTGGCGTTGTAGGAGAAAAATATAGTAGCATAAAATATAGATAGATTACCAATCATAGTAACTATGAAATGTATACCTAATATAAAAAGTATAAGTGTATCATAATGCGGCACCTAAATGCATTATGGCTCCGAGAGAAGGAAAGGATAATAAGTGAGTTCAGTCAAAAATAATAAGCTTGTGTAAACAGCAAAAGAATTCAATGAAATGAAGGTGTAAATGAAATAAAATGAAATGAAATGAAACTAGAAACTAGAACAAGTTATTGATTACTGGTTTCAGTCTGTTAATCCAGTAACTTTCTCTCGTTCTTCTTGTGTCTAGATTCTTGTTTCGTACTTTTTCGATGACTGATAACTTCATGTGCTGGCGTCCACATTTTTTGAAATGTCTTACTGTAGGGATGTTCTTATTCCCGATGGTAATGTCTGATCTGTGTTGGTTTGCTCTCATGTGTATGCTGTTTTTTGTCTCTCCAATGTACTGATCTTTACACTTGGCACAAGTGATCAGGTAGATAACATTCTCAGTTTGGCAGTTACTGCGTTGTTTCAAGATAACTGTTTCACGGGTGGCTGTACTTGTTACTGAACTGGAGAACGAGCCATATGATAGGCAACAGGCACAACGTGGATCAGACATGCACGGCCAAAATCCCGGCTTGGTATTAGGCGTAGGTCTGTGCTGTTTGTGCATGTGTGTAACGTGTATTTTGAGGCCTTTGTTGCAGTTGAATGAGCGGCTACAGATGATACATTTAGTTGCATCGCTGTCCGGTGTATATACAGAGGTGGGTGTGTGGGTGTTTGGATTGTCCGGTTTTAGGCGCTTACTGGTGAGTAGCTGTGACAAGTTACGACCTTTTCTGTAAGCGACGAGTGGTGGTTTAGAAAAGATATCTTTACATCTTGGTGAGGTGCAGAGCAGTTGATGGTGGTCTTTGATAACTTTCTTGATGTTAGGAAGTGCAGGGTTGTATGTTACTACAAATGGAACTCTATCATTATCGGTGCTGTTATTATCAGTTTTTAGCACTTCTTGTCGTGATCTTTGCCTTGCTCGATTAATAGACTCTTTAATTAATTTACTCTTGTATCCGCGCTCTAATAGGATTCGATGCAGGTCTTTGGCTCTGTTCTCAAAAAAGCTGTTTTTAGAGCAGATCCGTCGAAGCCGGAGGGCTAGACTAAATGGTATCGCAGTTTTTGTGTGGCGTGGGTGACAGCTAGTCCAGTTGAGGTACTGATGCGTGTCGGTAGGTTTGGTATAGAGGTCAGTAATAATCAAGCCGTCTTCAAGAATAACTTGTACATCAAGGAATGGCACTGTAGTGGGTGAGATTGTCTGTTCGAATTTGATGTGTGGGTCAAAGGAGTTGCATAGTTCAAAGAATTGATTTAGTTTGTCCTTGCCATGTGTCCACAAAAAGAAGATATCATCGATGTATCTGAAAAATATTAATGGTTTGAAGGCCGTTTGCTCCAGACATGTAGCTTCTAAATGCCCCATGAATAAGTTGGCATAAGTGGGTGCCATCTTCGTACCCATTGCAGTTCCTGTTTTTTGGATGTAATGATTCCCTTGGAAATTCAAGTTGTTACAAGTTAAGACAAGCTTGATGAAGGATAGGACAGTTTCAATTTTATTTTCAGAGAAATTGTTGAGACGCATGAAATGTTTGCAGGCTCTCATGCCACCCTCATGGGGGATATTTGTGTATAGAGATTTGACGTCCCATGTGACTAGCAGGGTTCCAGTTGGTAAAGTCTGCTTCTCATTTAGGTCATTTAGTTTCCTTAGGAAATCGTTGTCGTCTTTGACGTAAGATGGTAACCTCTCTACAAGGGGCCGGAGTTGATAGTCTACCCACTCGGAGATATTAGTCGTCGCAGAGTTAATTGTATTACAGATTGGTCTAGCGGGTGGTGGGCGTTGTGGTTTATGGATTTTCGGGACAAAGTAGATGTTTCCTGGCTTAGCGTTTTCAACAACTAAGTATTTAGCCGTATCCTCGTCAATGGTGTTCATATGAAGTGCATGCGTTACTGCCTCTTTGACCTGGGTAATAAAACCAGCTGTGGGATCGTGTTGAATATGTTCATAAACATTATAAAAACACAAACAAACACAAACACTCAAACGCGATAAATCTATAGTCATCTTTCAAGCTGACAAGGGAGCGGCAGTGGTTATACAGAATCGAACTGACTATCTAGCTGAAGCATACAAACAATTGAACGGCAAAGATGAGAACAACAATAATGTTTATGAACATATTCAACACGATCCCACAGCTGGTTTTATTACCCAGGTCAAAGAGGCAGTAACGCATGCACTTCATATGAACACCATTGACGAGGATACGGCTAAATACTTAGTTGTTGAAAACGCTAAGCCAGGAAACATCTACTTTGTCCCGAAAATCCATAAACCACAACGCCCACCACCCGCTAGACCAATCTGTAATACAATTAACTCTGCGACGACTAATATCTCCGAGTGGGTAGACTATCAACTCCGGCCCCTTGTAGAGAGGTTACCATCTTACGTCAAAGACGACAACGATTTCCTAAGGAAACTAAATGACCTAAATGAGAAGCAGACTTTACCAACTGGAACCCTGCTAGTCACATGGGACGTCAAATCTCTATACACAAATATCCCCCATGAGGGTGGCATGAGAGCCTGCAAACATTTCATGCGTCTCAACAATTTCTCTGAAAATAAAATTGAAACTGTCCTATCCTTCATCAAGCTTGTCTTAACTTGTAACAACTTGAATTTCCAAGGGAATCATTACATCCAAAAAACAGGAACTGCAATGGGTACGAAGATGGCACCCACTTATGCCAACTTATTCATGGGGCATTTAGAAGCTACATGTCTGGAGCAAACGGCCTTCAAACCATTAATATTTTTCAGATACATCGATGATATCTTCTTTTTGTGGACACATGGCAAGGACAAACTAAATCAATTCTTTGAACTATGCAACTCCTTTGACCCACACATCAAATTCGAACAGACAATCTCACCCACTACAGTGCCATTCCTTGATGTACAAGTTATTCTTGAAGACGGCTTGATTATTACTGACCTCTATACCAAACCTACCGACACGCATCAGTACCTCAACTGGACTAGCTGTCACCCACGCCACACAAAAACTGCGATACCATTTAGTCTAGCCCTCCGGCTTCGACGGATCTGCTCTAAAAACAGCTTTTTTGAGAACAGAGCCAAAGACCTGCATCGAATCCTATTAGAGCGCGGATACAAGAGTAAATTAATTAAAGAGTCTATTAATCGAGCAAGGCAAAGATCACGACAAGAAGTGCTAAAAACTGATAATAACAGCACCGATAATGATAGAGTTCCATTTGTAGTAACATACAACCCTGCACTTCCTAACATCAAGAAAGTTATCAAAGACCACCATCAACTGCTCTGCACCTCACCAAGATGTAAAGATATCTTTTCTAAACCACCACTCGTCGCTTACAGAAAAGGTCGTAACTTGTCACAGCTACTCACCAGTAAGCGCCTAAAACCGGACAATCCAAACACCCACACACCCACCTCTGTATATACACCGGACAGCGATGCAACTAAATGTATCATCTGTAGCCGCTCATTCAACTGCAACAAAGGCCTCAAAATACACGTTACACACATGCACAAACAGCACAGACCTACGCCTAATACCAAGCCGGGATTTTGGCCGTGCATGTCTGATCCACGTTGTGCCTGTTGCCTATCATATGGCTCGTTCTCCAGTTCAGTAACAAGTACAGCCACCCGTGAAACAGTTATCTTGAAACAACGCAGTAACTGCCAAACTGAGAATGTTATCTACCTGATCACTTGTGCCAAGTGTAAAGATCAGTACATTGGAGAGACAAAAAACAGCATACACATGAGAGCAAACCAACACAGATCAGACATTACCATCGGGAATAAGAACATCCCTACAGTAAGACATTTCAAAAAATGTGGACGCCAGCACATGAAGTTATCAGTCATCGAAAAAGTACGAAACAAGAATCTAGACACAAGAAGAACGAGAGAAAGTTACTGGATTAACAGACTGAAACCAGTAATCAATAACTTGTTCTAGTTTCTAGTTTCATTTCATTTCATTTTATTTCATTTACACCTTCATTTCATTGAATTCATTTGCTGTTTACACAAGCTTATTATTTTTGACTGAACTCACTTATTATCCTTTCCTTCTCTCGGAGCCATAATGCATTTAGGTGCCGCATTATGATACACTTATACTTTTTATATTAGGTATACATTTCATAGTTACTATGATTGGTAATCTATCTATATTTTATGCTACTATATTTTTCTCCTACTACGCCACATTAAGAGGCGCGTGTTTCAGTGCACGCTTATTTAACCCACATTAGTGCGCGCACTTTCTAGCGCGCGCATAACTTTGTTAGTTTATCTACCAATCATAGACGCCATACATGTCACGTTATAGTTTTGAATAGCCAACGGTTTACGCAAGCCTTAATACACTTGTAACTCCCCTGAAGAAGGCCGTGATGGCCGAAACGTAGGGCCAATAAAGCAAAATCAAGTCAAGACATGGAGTTGGAAGCTTGATAATTACAACTCATTCTACATTAACCTTTTCAAGCTACAAGATCGCACTTTACTAGAGTGATCCTCTGTCTTCGACAAGGCATACAGCATTGTTTGAGAGACCTGTCACAACACTATATATATATATATATATATATATATATATATATATATATATCACATATATCACATAGCCCGTGATAAATGTCAGTATATTGATTATATTCATGTCGAAGAAGCCTTGATTTAATACCCAGACGAATGATGCAAAATAACACTTATGATAAATTTTGAGGTACTTCGGTTTCTAACCAACTAATCCTAAACCGTTACTCTCTCTATCAGCTGTGTTCACATGTAGTTCCTAACTTGTGGGATAATGCAAAGATGAACAGTGATCACCTGAATATGCCATCGAGCATTACGTATATCCCGTATACGGAGATCAGTGAAGAAAATGCATTACATTTGTACTTTTGGGTTAGGACTGTAAGGTAACCTTTAGAGTCAACTGGAAGATCTTAACTGAGAAGGGACACATTGCTTGTTTATGACAACGTTGCTTCAGACTGACTTTGTAATTAGTGACCGTATTACAGCTGACAATTAAACAACCTTACTTTAACTTCTTGTATAGCTTGTACTTTAAACGTCGAAGCCACTTCACTAGAATCAATTTAACACCCAAACACAGTTTAACCTTACCTTAAAGCGCACGGTTTTGCTGTCTATGTACTTGTGTCACTCCACACTTACAGTAATTACATTGTTGATGGTCAGGCAACAATTGAGCAGTATAAACAACGTAATCGAAATAAATAATCCAGAGGGCTGAATGAACTTAAACCGCGTAATGCTAACGTGACATAATTCGTGTTCATTGGTTGGGTAACACATCTAGTATGATGAAACAGTTTTCTGGTTAAAATTACTTTTTACAAGGCCATGAGGTTATAAGCAATGAATTAAACATGTTCTCACGGAATCGATTATTTACAAGCCTGTTAATTATGTATTGAATTCCCAGAGAGGCGGCACGCGCCAATAAGCAAAGAGGTCATCAGTTTCCCCGACAACAAAAGCGTATAACCTTTATAACGCTCATACAATGAAAACAATGAAAACCAAGGAGGCCGTGTGCAAAGTGGTTAACATATGAACGGTGGGGTTTTGCAAGCGTAATTTTCATGCAAATTTCAAGATAAACCCGGTACAACTGACGTAATTTACTCAGTTGAACTATTTGTTTTGAGTTAGTCACGTCGAAGATTCAGTTTAAAAACATAAAACAAGTGATCGACTTTGGTTGAGTTTTATCTTTGGTTAAGAAAACACTTAATTTATTGTTTTGTAGAGTTGGTGTAGTGTCCGCAAGGATTTATATGGTTACCGACTCAGCAAAATTTCGATAAAAACCACTCTCTGGCAGGAAAGTCAAGCGATGACGCAATATACCCTTATTTATCTGAACCAACAGAAATATCGGCAAAACCGTAATTGTTTTACTACCTATATTGCTGATACACTTCCTCCGATATTTAACATTGCAATTAACTATAGAAAAATTAATTATTAAACTACATAAAAACAATAAAATATGGAATAAAGTACTCGCATTATAAACTTCCGCAAAATACTAAGAGAATCACGTCTCTTATTGCAAATAATTAATTATTTAACTTGTAATAAGAAGCGAAATTGTAAGATAGCGCAAGAACAAAACGAAATGCGGGCGCATTATACTTTCTTAACTTTAATTAGAACTTTAAAAATGTCTTGATTTTATTAGTTGTGGCGCAGCACACGAGCTGTAAATCCGGCTCTGAGTTTTCTTTTTTTTTTCGTGTCACATGAGCGCATGCAAATTTACAGTGCACGGTCGACGACTTTCTGGCTTTCAGCCATAAAATGCATACCGAAAAATATCTCCGTGTGTTGACTTGAGAAGCAAAAAAGAACTGCAGCGTACAATTGAAAGTTTTCAAGTCAATGCAAGGCGTTTATGGATGGATAGGAGCGTTTAATATTTTGCTCGCCGCTTATTCCTGTGGACTTTTTGTTCCGGCAAGTTTTGTGTTTTATATAACTTGCAATTTGCTTAGCGATCGAGCTTTGAAGTGTCGGCTACTGAATGTAGTGAATGTCGTGTAATCTTACTTTTTAAACCGTGAATACGCGTAGCATAATGAACGGGTTATCGGGGACAACGGCAAATTCACTCACTCACTCGCGATCCATCACTCAGATGTAAACTTTTCCGCTTATCTACGTTGAATAACAAATTTTGTTGGGACATTAGAGCCGGAGGGAGCCGAAAGACGTTAGTTCGATTCTCGCCCAGGATGGATTTTTTTGCTTTCGTCAAAAGTCGTTACAATTAATTTCCAAAAAAAACCCGCAATATTGCTTTACCTTTAGCATTTCGTATTCACGGGTTGGCTCGCAGGAGCCTTTGATTAGACATTTTAAGCTTATGTTTCTCTGTAAAAGTACTCAAAACACTCGTGAATCAATGCTGCAATCAGAGTTAAAGGCGCCACGAGTTCAAGCTGTGTACAGCTTCTTGTTTCAATCTACTTTGCCCATGTTGCTGATATTAAACATTTCAATTAACCATACAAAAAAAAAATGGAATAAAAAAAAAAAAACAGAAACAACATTTCATCCGTGAATATACATTTTGCTTTCTACTTTAGAACTGACTTAATTACTTTAATATATTGAACACACAGTTAATTTCGTAGAAGCAAGGTATGTCTCCTTGTAAACACATGACGCATTGGAACACAGGAACAGCAAACGTCGAAGCCATTTCACTTGAAACATCCAAACGCAGTTTAACCTTACCTTAAAGCGCACGGTTTTGCTGTCTATGACTTGTATCACTCCACACTTAGAGCAATTGCATTGTCGATGGTCAGGCAACAATTAAGCAGTATAAACAACGTATTCGAAATAAAAAAATCAGAAGCCTGAATGAACTTAAACCGTCCGAAAGTAACGACCCCCGACACAGGAACTGCATTTAGGCCGTGCTGACGCATTTATCTTTCTTAACTAAAAAAAAAATGTCTTAATTTTATTTCAATATACTTTGCTTACATTGCTGATATTAAACATTGCAATTAACCATACGAAAATTAAAATACGGAATAAAAAACTTCCGCAAAAAACTAAGACTAGGACAGGAACAATATTTCATCCATAATTATACATTTTGCTTTCTACTTTAGAACTGACTTAATTACTTTAATATATTGAAAACACCGTTAATTTCGTAGAAGCAAGGTGTGTCTCCTTGTAAACACATAGTGCATTGCACGACATTTTATCATTTTATAAATTATCACACGAAAGAGTTCAGTGTACTTGCAGTGGTCGAAAATGTAATATGGAAAACTTAGATTATAATGCCGTATATGAAGTGATAAACTCATATAAACTGTGGAATCGTAAAGGTCATGAGTTCGAACCCCATCAAGGCCTGAAATTCTTTTTCAGGGTCTAATTGTAACTCCTTAAGTTCCTGTACAGCTGCGATGATCACTGATATTCTTTTTATAGATTATATTCGTTTGGTAACCTACTCAAAAGCGAGCTTTAATTTATTAACGCGACAATATAAGGGGATGTTGGGGATATTGCACGATTAAATTCTTAGACTGATCGAATATTACTTGTGCATCATTTGTCACCATTATGTTATTTTGGTGTATTTCACATTATGCATCGCACATTTTTATATTTTTAAAAATCTGAAAGTTTCTTTTTTACCTAAAAACCTTTATCAATCTGAGGAAGAAGCAACAGTAAAAAAGAAAACGAAATTAAACTTATTTCCCTGACAAATCATTCACATCGGATTAATGATTCTACGCAGGAAGATACAATTTACAGTCAGGTTTTTTTTAGATTCCATAAAAATTTACTGTCTCTCATACCGGCAAATGGCGAAAATGGGCAGCAAGATTTTGACTCAACCGACATCTAATCTTTTTAAACAAAACTAAAAGTGAATCTTTTGCCGGCTACTCGAACCCATGCGTAATTTTAATTTCAATAAATTGTGTCCACACAAAAGGGCGTCTTCAGACGCATGTAAAACGGCCGTCCTTATACCCCAAGTTTAAGGGAACCTTTTACCCAATTTTAGTGTAGCAACTGTGTATTGTATTGGTAGTCTGATTGCGTATATACATGTACATGTGGTGTTATTTTACTTCCATCGCTGCCAGATCAACGAGTGAAAGAGACACGAAGCATAAGTTGTTGCTGTGAGATTTAGAATGACCTTTGTGTTACTTATTTAACTAAACGACTTGAAAACGGTGATATTTTGACCGACAAAAAAAAAAAGAAACAAATGTTTCTCCTACCTTGAAATCCGTAGGATTGCTTCTCACAGACAATTCAATCGCTGAATAATTTCTTAGCAAACAGCAGGCACAAGATCATTTAATCCCGTCACCTAAGAAAAATGCAATCGTTTCATAAGTAAATGTAAATTTTATCAAAATATATTACGAAATAAGACGTCTAAAGCCTTTTACTAATTACCAATTGGCCCTATGCACATTGGAAGGTAAAAGCAAAATTCAAGGAAAATATTATTCAGTAAATTTCCAGTATTTCAATTCCTCACTTTTATAATTTTTTTTTCGGGGTCACGAGAACGACAGCAAAGCTCTGACTGACTTGTAATGCAACGTGACATTACTGAAAAGAAAATTACATCCTTTTAGTTTCCGATGTAATGATGTTTTTATTATGCAAATAGTTAGTATGTGCCGGGCTCTTTTACCTTATTGATGACACAAAGCTATAATATCAAGGAAAAACGGACTTAAATAATCTATAAAATTGTGTAATAGTGAAGAAAAGGCGTCACTTATGCTGTAACGTCTTTTAGAGCTGTATTTTTGTTTGCTGTTAGGCAATTTTTTATTTTAAGCGAAACAATGAAAGGTCGTGTTCTGTCATTAAGAAGGGGGAATATCTTCCGGAAGGTTTTATTAATTTTGCTTATTTTGCCTTGAAGCTTGACAAATAAAGCAAATAAACCGAGAAAGAAATAATTTACGAAAGCAGGTAAATAGTTAAATGGCGGCTTCTGATGTACGAAAGCAATTTTGTCTTTAATCGCATTTGCATGTAGAACTTTTATATATGGCACTTGAATAAAACATAAATCCTCTTTAACAGACAGCCTTAGGGTATTGAAGTAACAATCGACAATACTTAGCTGGGGCAAACTCTGTGGTATAATATCCCTCTGATTTTTTAGCATCAAACCTGCTTTATCCTTTAAGATGAACGTTTTACAGAAACCAAGCGCAGCAACCTCATAATGCATTTACACAGAGTATTTGTACAGGCTAACAACTATGACAAACGGAAAGCCTTTCTGTAATATTCATTGAGCTTATATGCATTTCAACACAGGATGTGTGTGTTAAACTCACCCTTTTCAATATGATATTATTTGGAAAGATTATTCCCTCTTAACTATTTCTGCTTCTGTGTCAATCAATGCTGAAAACTGGCCATCACTTTTATCTCTTGCAGCAAAATCATTTTTAACCTAATTTTATGCGTCGTTTATAATTAAATCCTTAGGGCGCCCCTTAAAGCTTTTTGAATTACGTCAATAACATAACAATGAAACTCATCTTCGTGTTTGAAATTAAAAGATTGGTTATAGACATATTGCTAAAACACAAAATGTTCACGCGTAACCGGTATGTTGCACAATTATGGTTTCCATCATTACTCGGGGTTAAGAACGCGGTTTTTTGGGGGCAACCGCAATAATAGAGCAGCTAGAACTTTGAAGGGAGTTGCTTGGTTACGTAGGATCTTATGAAAACATTGCTGTAGTTCCATTTCATTTTCCGCACACTAATTGCGTAATAGACGCTTTCAAGGGAAACGTTTTCGCAAGCATAAGTTCCATACTTGTCACTTGACACAAAGCAAATTACATTTTGATGTCTACAAAGATAAAGCTTTTACCTGAGTCTCACGTCATTTGCACATTGCGTCATTTGCACATAATCCATTGTGATGAGTATTTTTTGGAATTTTTAAATAAAAATATTGCTGAGGTTTTTTTTTGGTGGGGGGGGGGGGGGGGGGGGGGGAGCAAACAAATCACTGTTTCACGCTCTTAATGATGAGGTCAAATAGCAGCGTACAATGACTCTACCTCGAAATTTTCTCTTTATTTTATGAGAAAAAATAATGAAGCAATTAACTATAGAAATAAAGAAGTGCATTCATTTTTCTATTATAAGAAGTTACAACTGTATTATTATTATTTTTTATGTTAGTAAACGACGTTACATTTTCACAACTACGCAGCAAGAATGATCGAAAAAAATATTAGCTAAAAATTGGCATAACCTAGTATGATATTTATCATATACGAGCTTAAGAAGAACGGTGCGCACTAGCTCGCGCTATTAAAATATTTTTGCGCATTTGAATCGAAAAATGCATTTGCGTATACAACAGATTGAAGTTTAACCGGGTTGTGTGGGAATTGCCTTACTTTCATCAAAACAGTTATAGATGAACACGAATAGTACATTAAGAAATTGGTCGGTTTAAATACAAGCTCAGAAGACTTTATTTGAGATTCCCACGCTGCAGAATAACAGCTCCGCATGTCACTTGTGACGTCACCTTCACAGATATTAACTGAGCACGAAGCTAATAGCAAGTTTTATCGTCAATTTTGATGAGCAATTTCTTTTTAACCAAAATATCAACGTTAAACTGACATTTTGGTAATATTGTTCTTATATTCTGCATATATTTAGCTTTTAAGATCAATTTAGTTATCGAAAAAGCTACAAAATTAGACATTCTTTATACTGAGCACCCTTAGCGATTCTTTTTACTAATAAAAGATACAGAACTTCGACGCGTTCACTTTCATAAGAGAGGACACTTAATTATACGTGAAAAAAAAAAAAAATTCTCATCGAAACACTCAGAAAACCTACATTTGCGAAAAAAAAAAACAAATTTAATTATATTAAACGAGTCAAGAAACGCCGGCTCAGATGGCTGGGGCATGTCCTACGTATGTCACCAGAGAGGATACCTAAAGTTGCCCTAAGATGGACGCCTGCAGGGAAAAGAAAGAGGGGTAGGCCGAAGACCACCTGGAGAAAGACGGTAGAAAAGGAATTGAAGGAGATGGGCCTATCATGGGGAGAGGCACAGGCAGTAGCGAAGAACAGGGACATGTGGAAAGGTTTCATAAGTGCGACCCTATGCCCCACTGGGGGCCACAAGGACTGAAGAGAAGAAGAAGAAACGAGTTCATTTAGTCAACGAAGCGTTAAAGTAGATTTTACGTTTTCAGAAGTCTGTTATTCGTTTGTTTCTCTAAGTAGGTTAGATTAACCGTGGCAACGAAATTTGTTAAAACTGGAATCAAGAAATTTTAAGATAGAAAATTGGCAATATTTAGTAATTCTACCATATTAGTTGAAGATTGCTTCAACGATAAAGAGAAAAGTATTCAGTATAGTTACTAAAATATTAAAAAGTCAGTATAAAGATCACTCGAGAAAACTGTTCACCTATGCTGAAAGAAAGCTGACAGAAATACTGATTCAAAGATGAAAATTAATGAACGCTTCCCGATTCTACCAAATTAACAAAAAATATAGTTCATCGAAAAAAGTGCATTTGATTATACTATATTCTTCAACTTGGGCTGCTGACTTTGTCTTATACTGAAGTGTAAAAATTTTATATTGATCACAAATGACTTCATTTTCTTACCTTTGATATGACTGTACTCAGCGTGCTAGTCGAGGGTCTTGTGATAATGAAAGTGAATTACTCCTACTCTTAAAAGCTTTATCATCCTGTTTTGTCTTAACCGATGTTATTGTCTACCCAATCAGTGATATGTTTTGCTGTTTCATTTTTCTACTAGTTCCCTTGCTCAGTGAATGTAAAATGAAGACTTACGAATATTATGAAGTAATTCCCCCCAAAAAAGAATTAAAATGTTTTTGCAAGTTGTGGATTCGAATAACAGTGATGAAATTCTGTTTTATTTTCCTGTGACACGCATACTTCTAAATTGTTAAGGAAATTGAGCGAAATACAATTTAGCATATTAAGTGATTTTTCATGATTTATTTAAATTGTTTCTGATCAATATCTGTATATATAGAATAGCATAAAACATGATTCCACGAAATAGCCCTGAATTTTCAACCAAATTGGAGTGAGAATGGAGAAATGGAAACAGTTAACTTAATAAAACAAACTAAAGCGAACAGTAAGATAACTCTACTTGTTTTAGCTCATTTTGTCATGGAGCAATGGGCTTTTTTTGCATGTTTTCACTTTGTAATTACATAGCGGTAAATCAAAAGATAAGGGGCAGCTGAAAGTGATTTGTAGAAAAAAACCTAAGCAATCTTGAGTGGCTCGCTTAACTTTTCATCCTAAATCTAATCTGAAACGAATTAACACAGTTGTCGTCGCTTTTAACTCAAATAAGAGCCGAAAGTGGTAGCATTCAGCACGATCAAAGCTGTTATTTAAGTGGTAGTTTCATGTGGTGAAAATTTCCGTTGAATGTTTTACAAAATAAAATGTTATCTTATTAAGATTTGAACTTGGTCTCGGTTAGGGGTGACGGTCAAGAGATATATTTTTTAAATAATTGATTAAATTTATCGATCACAGGATTCAATTATTTTCTATTCCTGCCGCGAGCGGTCTAAGAGTTATCTGATGTCATTTTTAACAATATACCTTAGAAAAGAATTATGCTGCGGACCATTTCTTCCAAAAATAATCTGATTTTTTTTAAATGTACTGCTCATAAATTATCTCATCGGTTTTGTTATGTCCCTGTGTTCCCAATATCATCACAGAATTTTGCTTTGATCAGTGGAGTGACATTTGATATGTTCTTGCATGAATACATTCCTCTTTGCCTTACCTTCAATGATCGGTTTTGACTTTTTACCGATTAATTAACTCCATATGTAAAATGTAAAGTTGAAGATACTTTGAGACGCGACTTGAAACACATAATTAAGCCTATGAAGTCGATAAAGTAATGGGATCAGCTTATACTCATAGTATAGTCTACGAAGTGCTTTCCTAAAGCCAAAAGTAAGGAAAATTACATCTAGTGAATATTTTTAACTTCTTAAACTATGAAACAAAACATAAGAGAGACCTTTATCGTATATTGTTATCCAAACCCGTTAATAAGACTGCGGATTCACAATATTTATCCATACCATGCAAAGCAAAAATATCTACTGGTTGAAAAATGAAATTAAAGAAGCGACGAGCTTCATTTATTAAAGAGAAAAGACAAATAAAACTAAAGGAACATGATTATAATCATGGGAGTGAAAGAAAACGAAACTATAATCTATTTTTTTAAACGTGTTTCAAAACGCGTTTTCTCTTATTACCGAAAAGAGACCCTAAAGCTAGCTAAGAAAGAGTTTAGTATGAGTTTTCGCCTGCATAATTTCTTGAAAGGGTCCATTACACGCCTTGCGTATTCAGTTTGAAGATTAATGTGAAGAAAAACCAACGATCTAAGTTCAGTTTTGACGTTCAATAATATGTCTTAATCTCTCTCACCCCAGTTGCCGAGTCATTTGTGATAAAATATGAGTGCAGACTTACCTTTAACTATTTTTCTTGATACTTGAGACTAAGCAAAGAAATTATAATCCTTCAAAAGTGTCCTTCAATGTATATTTTTTAAATCTCTTTACATAATCGAAAAAAACAAATTATATCGCCAGATTCAGAATTCGCCAATAGTGTCTAGTAAATCTTGACTTCATGCTGGCCTTTATCATAACAGAAACAGTTCAGCTAAGTGCATGCTGTGCGTAGAAAAAAATCAGCTTTGCTTATCACGTCAGAATCATAAAACTCCCACTGCATATTTTGATCATTTCCCCATATCAACAGCAGCTGTTACAAAATACCTTTAGTAGCAATGTTTTATTCCATTTTTGTTCTATTTTTATTTCGTGTCACTCAATCGTTCTTTTCTCTTTTTAGTACATAATGTTGCGGTATTTTGTTTTATAATGCCAATGGTATTTTGCAATAATATGATAGCTCTACTTTATGTATTATCTGTATACCTAATGATGTTCCGAAGATCATAGCAAACAAGAACGTTAATGTAACTGATATATTATTAGTCCGTCAGATAGTTCCCAAGTGTTCCATCAAATAAAGACAGGCGACTGATTTATGGGAAATTTATGTATCTAAATAAATGAACCTTTAGCGATGCTGTGTACCAGAACTTAAAATAAATAATATCCATTTATTGTTAATGTTTTGAGTTTACCCCGGCTCATGGAACTAAAATTGAACTGCACGCAGAGTCTAAAGAAAGATAACGTCTGATCTCAATGGGATACCCGCTCATTCTCTTTATTGACGAAATGCGAAAAGGGATTGGAATGCAATGTCCACTATAGTGAGACGGTTGTTGAAGCAATGATATACATTAATGTGTGTATATAGCCTTTGTAGATTGCAAGTGGAACTACTTCAGATTACGAACAAATATTACATAGAGTTACCTTTTGCGGTAGAAAACTGTCAGTAACCCTTTAACTGTCAAACTGATCATGTGTGTCTGTGGATAACATCCCACAGCGTGACCATGCAAAGGGCAGTTCTACAACAATACTTTCTTGTCACGCTATTTGGTTTGCAGTTATCCTGCATAAGCGAGGCGCCGGTATATTTATAGTGCCTGCTTTAATACGCAGGCTACTTTGTAGTGTTTTCAAACTTACATGCAGTGAACGTTAACTTACGTCCGCCAAGAGAGGACATTTCCCAGTTTATTAGGGGTGATGGCGAATGGTAAAATCCGAGACCCGTCGAGACGCCGAGACTCTTGTTTTAAAATCCGAGACTGAGACCGCAGCTACTTTATAAAATCCGAGCCCGACACCCAATGCGGGAAAACAAAGATAGCTATTAACTAGTTATGAATTAACGTTTCAGCTTTACGGCCTATATTACGACACGCACTCTGTCATTGAACATTTTTCGATATATAAGTCTTGTCTTCTCTCGACATTTCTTCGCACATTAATACCTACACTGATATTAAACTTTTCTTCTACATGTGCACGTTTCTCCGTACTCAGTTTACTTTTAATACATTCTTACGGTTATTATTAGTCTTGCCTTTTCGACGTTATATATTTTGCGACAACAAAGTTAGCGAATTTAGAACATTTCCCCTTATCATGTCTGATAAATAAGCGATAATATTTTTTTTCGCAACCTCAAATTTTCGCGGTTTTCAAAAAATCGGGAAAAAAATTTTGTAAAAAAGTAAGTAGTTAATTTTTGAATATCCAGTTGATGTAGATAGTAATCTATTTCATAACACTCTTATTCATGCTCAGTTGAGATAAGATATGGGGATAATATTGCTCAGCGGTCTAAGCCAAGCTGGAACAGCTTGGCTTAGGGTAGCAGTGTTTTATGACCCACGCGAATTTTCGGTCAGGGTGGGTGGGTGGGCCGATCCTTCCTTCACTGCTCCGCTGGCTGAAAACTAAGCACGAAAGGAGTGTTATTCTGCTTGAACTCAGTATTTATAGTCTTACAACACCCTTGTGCACATGCCTGCATGCACTGAGTTGCTAGGAATGTGTTATTTTAACGTGTCTCATTTTCGCATATCATTACGAGTGTTATGAAAAGTGCCTTTTAGAGAGGGCCACAAGTTTATCAGTGACTTGGTTATTATCAAGTGCCTCTAGAAATAAAGTTGCTTCTGACGTTAGTACCCTAGGCAAAACAATTCAGAACTGGGTTAAATGATAATAACTTTTAAATGCTCGACCCAACTAGAAACAGCAATGAAACCGACAAGGAAATTTTACACAAGGAAATTTTTGAGATACCACAGTGTTTACGTAGAGACCCGCATAAAAAGGCAGTAAAACACGAGCGGCCATGTCGGTTTTCGCGCGAAAATGTCGCTTGCATCACTTGAGGGTTTGTTTATCAGCTGTAATTCAAATTTTTCTTCGCCTCTTTGATAGCTAGAGCGGCTATGAATAGTTCCTGAAAAAATGTCTACAATACATCCGTTCTTATCTATTTAAGCAGTCGGCGAGCAAAAAAATTCGGCGATGGCACGAGAAACAACCAAAAAATAATGAAAAAATGTGTTTCCATTTTTGCAACAGTCACCCTAAGTTAAGTTATACTTAGCTTTTCCCGGGGAGTTAGTTTAATCGTCTTTCACTCAGTTGTAATGTATATCATAAACCACCCTAAATACGTATCGGTTTCATTTTGTGCTGTAAATCATGTTTCCATGCATACTGGGAAAGAAATACAACGGACCAATTAGACGCGACTAACCCATCGCAAGAAAAATTCACCTTTGGTTCAGAATATAAGTTTTTTTTCTCCTCAGAAGAATCGTGTTTTCTAAAAAAGGTTACTGCTGACTGTTATCGAATAAGAATCAGAATGGGAATGAAGTCACCTTTAACTAGCCTGAATTGAACACGGATTACAACTTCCTGTGGCGTTTCGTCAACCTCAAGAATTAAGGCACCTGTGAAAATACCAGAAGAAAAGTCAACTGAATGAAATACAGAAAGAATGTTCTTGGGCAAAGGACGCGATATATCCAGCAAAGATTTCAAGGACGTATAAGACATCTAGAAACACAAATTCACATACAGTGGTGATCGAATTCACATGCAGTGAGAATAAAGGCACCGTTACTTATTACTTGGAGAAAAATTAGCGTCGTCCTAATCAGTTATCCACCAAAAAAAAAAACTGAAAAAATATATAATTATATATATATATATATAAAATTCCCCGTGAGTTGGTCTAATCGACTTTCAATGAATTGTAATGCATATTATAAACCATCCTAAATATTCATATATATCTTCATATGCATTAGGAAACAAATGCAACGAACCAATTTGACGCGAATAACCAGTCACGCGAACAATTTTCTTGCCAATTTCGACTGTCAGGATGATCTAATCGCTTTTGGGTTCAGAGTATATATCGAGCATTCCAAACCTCCAAATAACAATAATAATCTAACACTCTATCGATCAGTTTTACTTTTCCTCAGAAGAATCATGTTTTCATAAAAAAATACTACTGACTGTTATTGAGTGAGAATCAGAGTGGGCCTGAACTCACCCTTTAACTAGCCTGAATTGAAGACGAATTACAACTTCCTGTGGCGTATCGTCAACTTTAAGAATTAAGGCACCTGTGAAAATACCAGAAGAAAAGTCAACTGAAAAAAAAAAAAAAACACAGGGGGAATGTTCCAGGGAAAACTGGGACGCATTTAGCCAGCAAAGATTTGAAGTACGTTAGATAACACACAGAAACTCAAATTCACGTACAGTTGTGATCAAACTGATTTACATGCAGTGAGAATGAAGGCACCATTAAATATAACTTGGCTTTGGAGACGAATTATACTGTGTTGTTTCGGCAAGCTCAAGAACGCACTTATAAAATAGTGTCGGTGCCAATTTGCCATCAGTTATCTGTGGCACAAAAAATAATTTACTGTTTTTTATTGTAATTAAAAAATAGTGGGTTTCCTAATAAAAATACTAATTATGATCTTGGGATGTTTAATTTTTTTCTCATTAAATGCGTATGCTTAATTGCAAAAATTTTAGACTGAATAAATTTGTCTAGGGAAGACATATCTCATACTAATTAAAGGTTTTGAAATAAAATCCCTTTGTTAAATCGCCACCGTATTCTGCAAGGAACGTTTTGCAAAAGGAGCCCCTGATTCTGATATTCTGGCAAATTAAAACAACAACAACAACAACAACAACAACAACAACAAAAACACCTACTAAAGTCAATTATTTATGGTCCGCTGGAATCTTCGTGACTTACTCCGGTCAAGACCATTCTCGCGTCGCTATCATTTCAAAGGGGAGCGCAATTTATATTTAATAATTTACAAGCCAGGATTTTCATAAAAATTCCACAAATTATTCCCTGTTGAATGAGGTAATCAACCGCTAGTGCAAACCACCTTCAGTAACAGAGACGTTTTATTTTTTTGCATCAATTAATATTGTATTTAAACCGGATTTTCTATAGAATTTCTCGGTAATACATAGGTTTACATGTAACTTATGTATTACCGAGAAATTCTATATTGTATTTATAAACCAACCGGACATGGCAACACTTAACAAGCGTAGCGAGCTTATATCAACTTGCAGGCACAAGCGTAAGTTCCTCCTAAAATTCAGTCGCATCCTTAGAGACCAATCATAAGTTTATATCCCTATTGTTTTTTTGTTTTGTTTTTTAAGTTTGAATATTGTAACGACTTCGGTGAAGATCATATTGCTGATGTATATAAACTCTAACGAAACTTTAGTGTGTATGGAATTTAACTGATGAGTGGATCAACGCTTTGTTGGTCTACGAAACAGTTCTGTATTAAAGTCCATATGAAACGATATAATTTCCCTTTTTTATTGCATGTCATTTATCCTTGTTAATCATTTGTGTACATTTTTAAAAGAAAAAAGGCAAAGGTCAGTTTTTCACTGGAAATTATATGGTATCAGTAAAGGAACCTTAATTCAAAGTTGCTTTTTTGTGCGAAAATAACAGAAGGTTTGTTCATAAATTGATCTAGAATTCAACCGCACGCATACTTTAAGCGACTGAAAGAATATTCGACCTGCATGAGTAACTGATGAATGGCAAGAAAGGGAAAACATGGAATTTCTAGGGAGCAACTTGATATTCCAAACTTTCATTTTGAAAACATTGTACCTTTTATGAACATCTCAGTTTAGTTATGAAAAAAAAAATCTTGTTACCTGTTGAAACACTGTATGAAAGCGGAAACCTTTTAGAAGTTGTCACGGAAGACATTTTGTACTTCATTGATAGATCCTTAAAAACTCCCTTTTATATTTTTTATGACGCTCGCACTATCCTTGGTTAAAAAGAATATCTGACATTTTATTGTAATTAATGTGAGAGCAAATACCACCACGTCGTGTTGACCATAATTACATGCCAGGTCCTTTAATAATGACCTGACAGACAGGTCAATATGCTAACAATAGCAAAGCACTTGTCATCAAAGATACGGTTTTATAAAACCGTGCTTATCCAAGTTTCGTTAAGAATGTTAAGAACTGAGGACACACCCGATGTTTTGGCTTCTGACCTGCATTGATTGTCAGATCTCTTTACTAACACAAGTCTCAAGGAACCAGCACAGTGCCGGAGGACAGGACACTAAACTGATTGCTTATTCGGCTAAAGAGCCCGTAAATGGCCACCCCAGGCTATGTACTACACGAGGGCAGCAAGGATCCATCAGTCCCCCGTGCATGCAAAAATTTGCACATAGCGGACAATTTTCGTCTTACGAAGGAATATTAACACATATTTATGTCCATTGAAGGTCAATATTGTGCATTGTAAATGGGCATCTTGTTTGGCTACCGGCGTATTCTTTGTTATCTCAAACATAACAGAGGTTTCCCTGGGTCAGTGACATATGGAAAACGTTAAACTGACTGCAAGGTCCGTATGCCGCAAGCTTTGAATAAGCGAAGTGAACTACAAAATAAGTGCGCATTTAGCACGTAAAACACGCAAACCATTCTTACGTAACGCAATTAAAACTGAATAGTGTTAAAGTTGGGGAATTAAAAAATGAAAAAAAAAAGGTTTTTTCTCTTTACTTAAAGCACTCATTGTTTGACTTGACCATGTTTGTAAACCGTGTTTCACCATGGACTCGATCAATCCACGCTATAATGTTTGTTTCCGTTTCTTTCACAAGCTTTCACTTAACCGAAGGGCACTTTCGCAAAACCAATAACTTTAAATTAACAGTTTTAGCCTTCCAGGTTAAGGCTATTTGGAAACAAAGTTATCTATAAGCGTATGCAGGTAATGCGTCTGTGCTTGTGGGTTTGCATATTTCTATACTTTCTCACTATGTTAGTAGCTCGGATGAGTCTAATCGGCTTTGTATTGAATAAGATACAACAGTTGGGCATAAGACACCCTGATCATGAGCCTTTACTTAGCGACTTTCTACAATGGTAGACTGTTTTCAAGGGCTATATGTTATACCATGTTTCCATGAGGATGCTTCTGACTGTTGTAGAAAGTAAATTAAGGCAGAAACTCAACTCACCATTTAACAAACACTTGAAGGCTGCAGATTAGTACAGCTTCCTGAGTCTGTTTCGGCAACGTTTACGATATTAATTTCCTGAAATGCAAGAACAATGTCACGAACGATCACAGAAGCTGTTCTGAAGAAAACAACGCGATATTAGCAAGAAAATAAATTCCATATAAGATACATACAATGCTTCCCGACGTCCGGCCAAACTGAAACATTGAAATGCGCACTGTAACATTACACTCTTGATCTCACTAAAAGTGGGTCAAACGTACGTCTGCATGAACAAGATGGCTTAATTATTGTCACGCGAAAACCACTGAATCTGAAATAAAGCACGCAACCAATTTCTAATTGATCGAAGGTAATTTAATTCATGACATGGAATGAGGTCAAGAGCTTTATGGCTGTCATTTAAATGCGAAATATTTGCACGGGATCCATGTCCAAAATAAACAAACTCAATCAAAGCCGACGCCGATTGTGTAGCGATCTCTCCTCCATTGTCCAAGTTAACTTTATACGGTCTTGTAGCTCTAGTCCAGGTGAGACAAGACAAAACATATAATAAGTAATATATCAAACATGAGACACAGTGTTTTATCACAAGATCAAACACTGAGAAGAGAGTTGAAAATACGACGCGCAGCGGAGTATTTTTGACGAACTTCGAGGTGTTTGATCTTGTGATGAAATACTGTGTCGAATGTTTGATATTACTTCTCAAACAAAATGATTTTAGAAGGAGAAATTAAGGATGCAAAACTTGAGGAGTGTTTCATCTGATTTCCAAACACTCATTAAACATTAATTTCCTTTGTAATTTCTTCATGAATTATTAATAAGTTTGAGAAATTAATTTTATCAATTTCGAGCCACAGTATAGTTAGATCGGGTACACCACGCTTGCATACTGTTCTCAATTGCTTGCGTGTTGCAATGATGCCAGTCCATCAATAAAGATTTTAACACTGTCGAATTGTGATTAAAAAACTTATACTTTGCTTATTATTTATTATCAAAAACCTCACAAACAACAAGACAAGAAAGTGGGCGACCACAGTAGAGGAAATGTAAAGTAACTGAAAATTCAGAGCTTGGTTTTAGTCATATTTTACGAGTTCCCGTGCGTCAACTTCCAGGATGTTTGAATGTAAACAGGTAAAGTTTATAATTACTAGCTAGCTTGAAAAAAATGCAGAACCCGCTGATAATTTGAGTAAAGAGCACGAGCAAGGTCACTCCTTACCATCCCTTTAACTCAGTACAAATTACCGCAGAGCTCTGGGCAGTATGTATAATAGACCTTGTCACGGTTTCTGACGCCATCTTGGTTGGGTGGCAAACACGGCAAAATTTACAGTAAATGTATGGGAAAAATCGGTAGTTTCTTGGTGTTGCGGATGGTGTGATCACCAAATGACGTAAAACAAAAGATTCAAAAGACACTGCACAATACCCACACCACAACACAAAAGCTAACCAACAATGGCTTCCGCAACACCAAGAAACACCCGAAAAATCGGGAGTTTGATACTCGATAATTTGAGGAAGGTTGACATTCTGCAATTTCTATATTCTTAATTGCCAAACGAATTGCCTTTTGTCCATTATGGACACCTTGATGCTTAAATTACTAAGCTAAAAACGCCTACCCTTCACTATAACTGTAAGTTTGCGTTTCATCCACACTGCTGATTAGATAATGAAACGTGTCAATTGCAAGAGTCGTGTATCCCTTAAACGTAACACAGCACTAATGCGACATTTATTAAAAGTTTCAGGAAGTTGAGGAAGAACCCTTTGTAATATTATCCCCGTGACGTTAAATGTATGGCTTCTACGGTATTTTCTTTCCATCCAAATTAAATTAAAAAGCGGCCACCCTTTATGGCTTGGTATTGAGGGTGAACGAGCACATTAGGTTCGTCCGTATAACCCATTAGTCTAATTTGTACAGTTTAGCTCCAGCTAGTTTACTGGTAATACGTTAAGTAATGATCCGCATAAGAAGGATAGCGCTGAACGGCAATGCACGATGGAATGTCAACTTTTTTCATTGTTATAACTAGTGATCTCATTGGCCTAGACTCAAAAAGTGCTAAAAAGTTAATTAAGGTTCAAGGTGCATTAAGTCTAATTTTTTTTAAGGTTTCAAGTAATTTGGGACCCAATCACCGGCACAACATGCAATTTTTAAAAGATATTGTATTTGGGGAACTTCATCAAAGAAGCAAAATTATTAGCTATTGTCTTCTGCTATTCTGATTGATTATAAGCACGAACATTGCCTAAAATTTATCTGACGCAAATGGATTTTCTTTATTTTTATAATGAAATATAATTATTAACCATCAGCTCCTCCTCTATTCTTAGAATCAAAGATATTCCATGTGGGAAAGAGCCAATGCCGCAGAACAATGAAGTTTGCTATCGTTCTTATATGGAGCATTACTTAATAATGTCCACTGCACAGCGGATTAGCCCATGAAAAACAAGCCATGCGTCTTCAACAAATTCCTGCAGTTTGCCCGGATGACAACTCGTTTCCAGCTCCTCGTCGTGCAGTGAGAGGAAACGGTAATGCCGGCAAAGAGAGACCCAATGAAGCTGTAGGGGCTAATCATACCTCACGTTTAGTGAGTACAGTCGAGTTAATGAAGCATGGCAAGAAACGTGTGCATCTGATTTGCGAGGAAGGTTCTTTAAGGATGAGGAGAATGACCCAGGGCAGCGAACGCGTAGAAAGAATGGTCTGACCGCCGAGTTAACCATTGTTATTCCACAGCGAATGGCGCTGAGGACTCTGCACAGAAAAAAAAACCGCCAATTTCATTCAGCATTGTTGATCCAGGCAATCGGAGAAAGTGGCACGCCGAATTCTTTTAACCAACCACAAATCGCAGTCAATGCAAATCCAATCCGAAAGTGAATTGAATTCTAATAAACTGTTACTGCATGTGTGTTCGCACTGTTATCCATTTTAAAGCCTTCCGCTTATTGTTATTTGTTCCAACAAACCAATTCCCTCGGTAAGTGTCATTGAATAAGCTGAAAGTGGAAAATTACCATTTTTTGTTTTGTAGCTGTGATATAGATGATAGCGATTTTATCGGTAACGAATCTTTGACAGTTAAGTCCATTAAGGTCCATCCGGTTGACGCTACTGAAAAATGACCCTCTTTTGTCTGTCAACGCTACCTTAACTTTTTCGTCCATTTTTCATTAAACGCTTTACCCCACGTCGACTGTCGATGGCAAAACAGATCCCTTAATTTGTCAGTTGAAATTTATAAAGATGGTATTTCTAAAGAATAGGTGGTGCTTCGTCAGTGGGGAGGTGAAAAACAAAAGTATGACTTTACTATTTAGTATAGGGTTAATTGGCCACCGTGAAGTGATTCAAAAGCTGATGTTTCTGGGACCAGAGAGGTTTTGTTTTCAGTTAAAATTAATGGTTTTTGATAGAGACCTATAAGCTCAGAAGATACTGGAGCGAAAAATTTCAGCGGCATCTTGCAAAACCAATCGTTTGCAAGTTGACTTCAATGTCATGAGATCAGGGTCATAAAAATGAACAATTGTCAATCGTATATACTCAATTTCATTTCATCAAACCATGTTAAAGTACATACCTTTCACTACATAGCACTATAGTCATTCCGGGTCCGGTTGCCGATATGACGAAGAAAAAGTAGTAGAATTACTCTGGGATCAGGCAAACTGAATTTGTAAGAAAAAAACGGAACTATCAATAATAGAAAAGGTCGTACCTTCTTTGAAGTAAAATAAAGAAAATAACAGAAAAATTATTTCATGTGTCTCCCAGACAAATTAGCAAGTTAATAGGACGGCGGTACCTTTCACGAAAAGCAATTTCAGTTTTCTTATAATGGTTGGTACCCCCCGAAACGATGTATATGGGCCAATAACGCCGCGTATGTAGCTCAATTCATAATATTTATATCCTGAGCTCCAAAATAATTCAAATAAAGTGGAAAAATAAGTAGAATTAAACATCCAACGATAATTAGGCACAGGCGTAATTTACAGCTTGTTTGACGTGTTCGGTTTCTTTTATTTTCTTTGCCTACTCAGTTCATGTTTTGCAAACTAGTGGCAGACGGTTTTATTAATAAATTTAAGTCAAGTGTCCTTTCATATTTATGTTGTAGTTCAATTTTATCCTGGTTTAATTTTCATTTTCCTTTGTTTTATATTCATTATCATATATTAACCGATAGCGGAAAAAAACGATAACAATTGAACCAAGGATAAAATTGAACTGCAAAAACATGTATGTTTTGTTCGTTTATAGTATATATCATGTCAAACTATTCCGAAAATGAAAATGGGAATTAACGAAACAGTCTATTTATAAAATACCAGGAATTTTTATCCTTCGAGGATGAAAGGCGGTGTATTCCCCCATGCTATAACTATTTACAATGTAGACGTACTGCACCATGTCTGATTAAAAGTATGAAAACCACTGCATTACCGTGTATTCCCCAATACAGACAGTGATAAGCAAAAACAGACCACTGCAAGGACCGATCCGGAGAATGTGAAAACGAGGCATTCTGTCAAAATGGCACTATTGTAGGCCAAAACCTGACATGATCAGCACTCAAACTGACTAGAAAGCAGACGCAGACAGCTGTTTCGGGCTTTTTGGCCTGAAATTTTTGTGTTTTTGTGTTTTTGTTTTTATTAAACAGATGTTTAGCCACTGACGTAATAAGAACTCAGAATCGCTCTTGGAGACCTGTATGATCGACCGCTACCGAGAAGGAACTCGTCCAAAATAGTTTACTGGAACCTGTAAATCCATTAAAAAAACGTAATACGTAGTAAGGCTTTCAAAGAGTATAAGAGTCAGTTTTCGAAGGAAAAGATTATAATTATTTTCCCCTGAATCAACAAGGAAAAAGGAGGCACAAAGTTAAGGTTTTCTCAACTGAAATATGCCACCCGGCGTAAGAGGCAGTTTAAAAGTTGACGTTCAGAGCACTAGCCCGTCGTCAGAGCGAATCCAAAATAGGATGGGCCAGAAACGTCTGATCAGCTCCTGGTTAAACGTCCTCCGCAGGCCCTTCGGCGTTCTAATTTACAAACATAGTGTGCAAAGCTGATACTACGTAGAACATTTAACGCGACAACGACATGATAGAGCCCAAACTGAAAGCCAAAATGCAACCGTGGACAGCTGTTTCGACCTGGTTGGGTCTCGTCAGCACGGTGTAGCAGCAAAAAGATAGAAAAACTAGCGCCGCTAACGCCAATTCTCTACCAAATCGCACGTGGTGATTTGTTTGAAATACTATTTTTGGCTGATCAGATTAACAAATAGTTTGGCCGTGTGTCTGTTCAGTTATAGATCACAGATGACGTCAAAATGTGGTAAGAACAAAAAAGTGGCACACAAGCCGCAGGCGAGTGTGTCACTGATGTTCTTAACACATTTTGATGTCTTCTGTGATCTATAACTGAACAGACACACGGCCAAATGGAATCTATTTGTTTTATGCAATGAACAGAAAAGTAAAAAGAGTAAAATTACGAACTTGCCTCGTAGCGCTCGACTGTTCGAAGATTTGTTCCAGTTTAGGTATTTTTCAAGTCGCCAAGAACACTTTTCGTCTTGGTTTCTTCTTTTTCTTGCTCGTAAACAGCTCCTGCTAAACATTTTTCGAGGCTTTCACTTGCTCAATCCAGAATAATCTCACAAACATTTTCAAAACTGTGCGCCATGTTGGACAAAACAAAGCAAACAATTTTTCGATGATGTCAGCCGTGCGTCTGTACTCTGATAGATCATAGGCAACGACCAATCACAGAGCGCGTAGTATTCAGTTCATTGTATAATCTTCTATAGATCCCACCTACTCTAGCAGCATTTTCGTTCGCGGTCCTTTGCTCCTTGTTCTAATTTACACAATGAAAGAGACGTCAGTCTGCGTACTATTCAGCTCCAGGTTTCATAGAATGTGGGATTGTCATAAAATCGAGCCAGGCGGGTTCTTTGTTGGGAAAGACTCTGGCAAAGTACGATAGGTTAATTAATTATTTTATTATTATTATTTTTTTGTCGTGGAGTGAAATGGAGCGAAACAAAAATACGCCAAGCTATGCCAGCCAGTCGGCTTCGCATTCATGCTAATGCGGATCGAGAAGGCTGCTGGGATCAAACCCGTAATCCGTTCAACTTCGAGCTGGCGCACGAAAGTTTCTCCAAAGTTGGGCGCCGGGCATCCTCGGATACTCAACAGAGATCTCCTGCCGGAGAGTGCCGGAGAGCTACGAAGGGAGACTGGATCGGGAAAAGCCTCGATCTCAACTCGAACGCCTGGCAAAGAAGAGATATCATGTGTTTTGCTCGAGGTTGTGTGAAATGTTGTTTCTTTGAGCGCCGAAAGAAACAGAAAGTAACGCTGCTTGTTTCTAGTTGAAAAGTAACTTCAATTCACGGTGTATTTCAGCATTTATTTGAGTCGTTGACATGGCACATTTCGGCTGTATAACTGTATTTGTAGCGCTACTGTGTGGTAATGTGCCCACCATGAAAGCGGCCCAGGACGTCGTCAGGGACAAGTACGTGGAACAAAATGTTTCGATCAATTTGGACCATTCTGTTTTTACTGTTAGTGAGAAGTTCCTGTCCGTTGCAATCGATTCGGGCGTCATGAAAAACCACTGGCGTCATGTGAATTTCACCTCAGAGAAGTTCTTTACCCTTGCACGAGGTCTCTCCCCTGCGTTTCTTCGTATCGGAGGAACGGCTGAAGATTTTTTGATTTACGATGATTCACGAGGATTGAATAAGTTCAAGAATTTTACTAATTTTACAATCACGCATGAGGATTTGGACAAGATTCATCTGCTGTCTTCCAAGGCAAATTGGGATGTCATGTTTGGATTGAATGTGCTTCTTAGGGAGAGAGTTGGGTCTTGGAATGCAAGCAACGCCAAACAAATCATGCAGTATGTTGCTCAACATGACTATCATTTTGGATGGGAGCTTGGAAATGGTAAAATTAAAGATACTTTGTATAAATTAATAATACTTGCATACCTGTGGAAACATGCTCATTTTTGTACATCAATAGCCTGCATTTCGAACTAAAAAAATATACAGATTGTATTTGGTACTACATGTACATGTGAAATCAACAAGTGATTGGCCATTGCAATATTATCTACAAATGGCAAGTCAAAACAGCTCCACATGCATGGCTGTGTTCCAAGTCAAGAAAACATGTGTCCAGGTGGTTAATTAACAACATACTGTACACTGTAGACTAAACTTACATCAAGGGGTCTCCTCAAGTACAATTGCACATTATGTTCCCTTAATGAAGATTTCACTGCACATTGTATTATTATTGTATTATAAGCATCGGACAAAGAAACAAATCTGACTCCCGGCCGGGAATTGAACCCATATTTACATGTAATTAAACCTAATCTGGAAACCGGTCAGAATGCTCTAACCAACTGAGCTACTGTGAGACTCATGGCAAGTGCTACATGTACACCTGTAGGTTATTTACTGCAAGTGTAGGTTCATGTGACATGTGGCCTGCATACTGCTTGAAAGCATCTTGTGTGGTGATAAAGAAAGAAAGATGGGTTCCATTTTCACCTGGTATTCAGATTTTTTTCTTTGTCATCATGATTTTGATGTTGCTACAGTAATCCTTCATGTAGCAGTATGCATGTCAGTAAACTGTATTTCCCTTCATCAGTCAACACTTGATCAGTTTTCGGAAGGTCATGGGTTTAATTTCAGTGGGGTTTCTTTGTCCCATTGCTTGTGACATGCTACATGTAAACATTACAAATGTACATCTTTCTTATCATTTCTTGATTTTATCTTCCAGAACCTAACCTTTTTAAGGATTTCAACATGTCACTTTCCCCAGAGGAACTTGCAAATGACTTTCACACTTTAAGGGCAATTCTTAAAAGCAGTCCTCAATTTGGAAATTATCTTGTTGGCCCTGATGTTACCAGGATCAATAATCACTCCAAAAGTGCAAGCTATCTTGAAAGGTAATAAAGATTCCCTGTAAGACATTGTTTAACCCTGGTCATTTGCTTTTTCTTTCTTCTAGAGCCAAATCTTTACAAGCAGTATTTTAATAAGTCTGTTTCTCCAGAGGAGCTTGCAGAAGACTTTAAAACTTTAAGGGCTATTCTGAAAAGCACTCCTCAGTTTGGAAACTTTCTCATCGGTCCTGATGTTACGACAGTAGGAAATCACACAAGATCTGCAATATTTATGGAAAGGTGAAGCCTGAAACAGCTGCAAATTAAAGTGTCAGCTCTGGCTTTGTTGTTTAGAAATAACACTTGGGATTCTCATGGAAAGTGACCATGACATAACAAAGAGTAGTGGCCATTCCTAACAGAGTTTTGTTGTGCATACATTGATAATGTCTTACTCTAACACAAGAATTATCAACTGCAATCAAAGGCTGCTTAAAAGTGATTTGTAGTGCAGGTCTGGAATATTTCACATAAGACTGTTATTTCAACAATGGAGGTAAAACAACATGTACAGATATTTCCAGTTGCTTTGTAACCTTGATTCTTGCTGTCTTGACCTCACTTGTATTTACACCACTGAGGGTCTTCTTACTTGTCTTCATATTTTTTGGTACTTATGTTGGGAGATGTTATAAAATCAAAGCAAATTATCTTTGGTGATCATAATCTGCATGTTAAATTATGTAGTAATTATTACAATGAGAATTGAGATGCTGATAATACTTTTATGGCTTCATTTGAGTAATTTTAGTGCAAATGTTGATGTAGCTTACTTAAATTTCTACTGTTACGAGGGTGCATGCGCCAGTTTCTCGAATCGAAACTTCAAAAGTTAAGCCTAAATTTTTCAAGTTAAAGTGCCAAATTCAAAATGGCGTCGACTAGTGGTGGCAGCCATGGTGGAAAACGAATAGACTCAGGATGGCAAAGGATATTTGAAAAATATTAGGGACTGAAAAGGATATTTGAAGGGTATTCATAGGCGTACGAGGGGGAGGGGCTGAGGGGGCTGCAGCCCCCCGAAGTCGTAAAAATATAGTATTATTCGGGCAAAACTGAGCGACTATTCGGGCACCACAGACAAAGTAAAGTTACTGAATAATTTTATGATTCAATGTCTTAATTTATTTGTTTTTATTTCGTAACTCACATTACTCACTTATTCCAACCGAGCTCTATACTACATTGATTGTGTCATTCATGTGATAGCTCCATTAGATGCTCACCGCATGAGTAGGTATAGAACGACAAATATGCATTGTGGTCCGCCAATCCGGGTGGGAATGATAATGTAGACCGCGCAGGGATTAGACTAAGGGGTGCGTTTCTTTTCTACGTATTCTGCCCATTCCAAAAACAGAAAACCTCAAACTATTGCACCTATTCCTCTAGTAAAATATGGAAAGAAGTCGCTACTTTGACTATGTCTACCTGGAAACATTTTGGTGTGTGCGTGTGTGCATATTCTGATTTCAGAATTACCAGAATATGTCCCAAAAAAACACTACTTTATAATATTTGGTGACCATCTTGTATGCGTGGTTGGTATCTGGTCTTGGTCGATAAAAATAGAATGTCTATGTTGAAGTCTCGTAAAAGATCTTATCGGTACCGTGTGAAGTGCAAAGAATGCGAGATGTAGAAGCTCATTCTCGGATCGTTCACAGCGGTAGGAAAGTAAAATGTCAGCGAATGCTAGAATCATCATCATGACGAAAAAACATGACGTCATGAGTTTCATTCGGGCAAATAAAGTTCGGCACTGCCAACAAATTTTTTCCTGTACGCCAATTTGAAGTGAGCCTAGTCCGTGCATGTGAATCTGTGACAGTGTCCATTTACAGCTGTAATAGAAAAGTTACTTAGTACTGTAAGTTGTATCTAATTAAGTGTTTGTTTTCCATTTTATAGTTTTGTGTCACAAGCTAAAGATGCCATAGATGCAGTCACATGGCACCAGTAAGTATCACCAACATGTAATTATATCATGCAAGTACATGTATTCTTCCATTGTAAATGTGTAGTAAACAACACTTTAGTATTGTAAGTACTAGACAATATATAACAATGTCAAAGATATATGTTGCAATTAATTTTTTATTTCAGGTAATTTTTGTTTTCCTTTGTTTCAAATTCATTAGCATATATTACCATACCCAAAAACAATGGAAAAATAAAAATTACCCGAGATAAAAAAATAACTACAACATATACACTGTAGAAACGACAAACAAATTGATACCATAACCTTTATCACTCAAATATTATAGTTATGGTCTACTGGACATTTAAGAAATGTCGATAAATCTGTGGTGTAAAATGGTCTACTTTACTTCTGTTGTCCTGTTAGGTATTATCTTGATGGAAGAACTTGTTCTCAGGAGGATTTTTATGACCCAGATGTCTTGGATTACTTGCTGCATGAGTTGAATGCAGTCAACTCGATTTTGGCTAAATTGGATCCAGGTACCCCTCGATGGTTGGGTGAGACAAGCAGTGCCTATGGGGGAGGGGCTCCTGGATTGTCTGACAGATATGGTGCAGGCTTCTTGTAAGTTGACTTCAATAATAATATCATAGGGTTTGTGATATTATTAAAATAGACACCGTCACCGTTTTTATATGGCAAACCTCCTAATACATACATGTATATGTTATTGTCCAACTGTGTAGAAACTACATATACCATCTGAGAAAATCTCACCCACTTAAACCTCCATAAGTTTCAAGAGTTACATCATGGTCCAGATGAATAAGGAATGGCCCCGACTTAGGCAAGCTCAGAGCCCGTTTAATACAAAAAAGTCATGTAAACTATGTTTCAATTCCCAGGGGTGAAAAGCACATAATATTCATACTTTAAGTAGCTACAGACCACACCTAAAATATTTCACACTACACTGTACATGTACATGTATCATGAAACTTCCCAAGGTTCCTGTTCGCTGCACTCAGGTCTTGAAGTTGATCCTTTTGTTTTCCTAGACCTGACCCAGGGTGAACTTGTTGATCTCCGGTACAGCTTTTATTTCCAACTAAAAGTTCAACCGTTATAAATTACTAAAATGATCTGTAATGCCTCCTAACTGTAGATGGCTTGACAAGTTAGGGCTGTCAGCTCGACTTGGTCATGAAGTTGTCATCCGCCAGACGTTTGTTGGAGGAAATTATGCTTTGCTAGATGACGACTTAGACCCAAATCCTGTACGTACAGTATATTTAAGTAGTATACCTATTATGGCTAAACACAGGGCAGCTAGTTACTTCATTATTCACATCCTCTTGAATAATTACTAATAATGTGTTTAAGGGGCGACAAAATGCTCTGTCGAAAGAGATTTCAAGAAGCATAATTCTATTTGAAATTGTCTCTCTCCAGCGAAGTCGTATAGCGTAACAAAAATAGATGTAGATAGGGCGGTTTACAATTGAGTGTCGAATTGAGTATCGAGTGATTACTTTGGGTTTTACAACAGAACACTCAAGTGAAAATTTCTCTAATATCTTTTCTACAAATCAACAATATGACCGTCTGTTATTTTGTCTGTCCGACCATGCTTCAATGTGTGCGCCGCCTCAGTCAAAAGAAAAATAGTCCATCATTAGTCGGTCAATAATTTACAGTATACCTAGCCACGTAATCCCTCAGCCAGCCAGCCCGTCAGTCCGTCCATCAGTCAGTCAGTCAGTCAGTCAGCCAGCCAGCCCGTCAGTCCACTCATCAGTCAGTAAGTCAGTGAGCCAGTTAGTCCGACTTTAGTATGTTGGCAGTCAATCACCCGGTCTGTCAGACAGGTACATTTACATGCAACTGAACATAAATGGCAACACAATCTACATGGATGACTCGTTTGTCTTTTGTAGGACTACTGGCTGTCTTTGTTATATAAAAGGCTTGTAGGGACTAAAGTCTTGGAAGTGAATGGTGGGATAGAGGAGAAGCGTACAACACGTGTTTATGCCCACTGTGCTAGCAGGTATGAAATGAGCAATTGAGAATACTGTTGAATTAATCATTTTGAGACCAGAAGCAGGTTCTGTTCAGATCAACAGCGATGGGCATGGTGATTTACAGTGGGTTTTATACATGACTTTTGACAATCAGGTTCAAGTTACGAAGTTGGTTTGGAAATTCGGAACTGAGCCACTATAGGTAAAGGTTAAATGGATTTTAGGTCGCTTTTAGGTCGACTTCAGATTCAAATTCGATGAAACTCAATATTTAATACATTCATAACAAATGCACTTCTGTCCGGAAAACTACATTGTCCAAGCACATGGGTTTTTTCCCATGATTCCTAGTAAAGCGTGCGCAAGCATGACGACATTCCAAACAGCCACGAACTTACCAATTACGTTATCAATTACCAAATGAAATTGCGAACTTCGAAACGTGTCGTAGTTCACAAGTTTGGCTAACTTTGAAGTTGAGACCTGACACGGCACGGCAAAGTTCAGTCTGTAATTAAAAATGGATTCGACAACTTGAAACTTGTGAATAACAAAAGCGGAATAGGAGAAGAATAACGAATAATAATAAAAAGGAAAATGCGCTGGCCATTTCTTTCGCATATTAGGAGTTACTGTTTCCTCGAACTTTTAGCCCCCCCTCCCCCCCCCCCACCTCCCCCGTAAGGTTTTTCCCGATATTTTCAAGACCATTTACGATTAGCACATGCCGTTTTCAGTAGCTGTTCATTTATCCTTAAGACACATTTGATGAAATTTGGCGACAATCGGTTGCTATGGTAACGAGTTATGACGTCATAAGTAACATGTGGTCAAGCCATTTTTGAATAAAAATTAACAAATTGACGTCAGTTTTTTATGCGTCTGTCCTCTTATTGATGATAAAATTCGTCATAACATTGTCAAAGTGCTGTGGATCCACGAGCCGCAGGTGAGTGGATCCACAGCAAACTTTGACAATGTTATGACGAATTTTATCATCAATAAGAGGACAGACGCATAAAAAAACTGACGTCAATTTGTTTTTTACAATAACAAAACGCCAAAACTGATGTTGAAACGAAGGAAGGAAATGCAAGATGCGATCGCCATAAAACCAGAATTTCATAGCCATAATTCGGAGAAACACGGGCTCGTAAATTAAAAGTTTGAGTAGAGTAAGTCAGAAACACAGAGAAAAAGTGGAATTTTGAAACTAACCTTTATTCCGGTTAAAATTGTTCTCAAATAATCCGTTGAAACACGGTTCAGTTCACCTCCGGTAAAGCTTATTTCAGCGACAGCACTATAGTCCTGCTCACCGCCAATTTTCAGGTCTGGATTCTCAACAAACGTCTTCATCTTTCCGCTTTAAAGTTGTGTTTTAGCTTCTTGAGGTTCATATCATCTATTTTGGACGATTTTCTCATTGAATAATTCTGGATTTGTGAAAGAATTCTCGCCACGAAAAACGCAGCGCTGACAAGTTTGGAAAAAACTTTCGCTGATGGCGTCAGTTTTATCGTTTTATCCGTCTGTACTCTTATTGATAATAAAAATAAGCAAATCAGCGCGCGAGAATTCGCACAGTTATTGTAAAATCGTGTTTTTCACCTTTTTTCAGTGAAAAAAAAAACCATATAAAATGCTACCAAAAGCATCAAAATGTTTAATTGTATGTTGTTTTGCAACTCTGGCAAACAATATTTGCATGCAATTTTCACATTTTTGCGATTTAATTTTTAGTAAAATCCAACATGGCGCCGTCTTGGTGGCCATTTTGGATGACGTCACGGACCCCCCCAGCAGCGTCACAACCCTTAATATTTACCTTATCTTGTAGAGCACATGTAAAATATTTCCGAAATATTGCAACATCGCAAAAACCCAAGGGGGGGGGGGGGGGGGGAGGGTATAAGTTTGCCTGTACGTCTGAGGGTTAAATGACTCGACTGCATAATAGTAAGTTCACTGAAGGAAGTCAATACACACTGAGCTATAAAGAAAATGTCAGAGTTGACGTTCGCTAACGTCGAGCGAGGCTAATAAACACACCGTCGTCTTCAAAGATAACTTATGAGTAATAATTCGCATTTTGTTATTTTGTTTCAGGAAATATCCGATGGGTGCTGTCACCCTTCTTGCTCTAAATATTCACAAGCATGATCCAATCGGCCTAAAACTTACTGGGAGCCTACAAGGAAAAGATGTGCGAGAGTACCTACTGACAACGGAGAACAGTGACCTTTCGTCAAAGTGAGTAAAATAGTCTGAATAATTGATAACCATCTTCGCGACGCTTACATGTCGTTAGAAATTCGATCTGATTGTGTTCTTAAATTCAAAGGCGAAGAACAAATATAATCAAATACATTTGCCCTAAATTGTTTTCATAACAGGACGGTGAGGCTAAATGGAAAAGTCCTCCAACTTGTGGATGACCACACCCTTCCAGATCTCATCCCCGTAACCATACCAGGAGATCAACCGCTCATTCTACCACCTTTGACATTCGGATTATACGTCATTCCAGGGGCTTCTGCTAGTGGTTGCAGTTAATGTTCTTTGCCCGTCAGTCTACCAAAAAGGTGGTGTTCTATAAGATTTTGCAACGAGAGGAAATGGCGTTGACGTTAAATAATAAACGCGTATTTGTAATTGCACAAAAAACTCATTGATAAGAACAGTAAGATTTATTACATACATGTACGTACAAGTTGTATGGTAAATTTAAGTGAAAACAACGGTAAACACAATCATAGTTTATCTCAGTTCATGGACCTTTACGTCAAGTAAACAAGATATGTATTGCAAAACAATAAAATGAAAACAATGAGACGTTTTCCTATGTTTATGGATTCTGATGTATATTTAAAAGTTAAGGGAAATTTGTTTTGGTGTTTTTTGTAAAGGATGCAATTAGACTTGTATAATCATGGGACATTCTAAAAACTTAAAGGTTTATTGTATTTTTTACTCTTGTTCAGACTGCATCAAACGTTAACGATACTTTCTCCTGGTCTCTTGCGGGTTGCTAATATAATTTGTTTTATTATTTGTAAATAAATCGTTGTTGTTGTTGTTGACGCAAGCATAAGCATAATCACAAGAATGACTATGATGATGATGTTGGTACACAGCAGGTGTTGCGTTTCTGGGAGGCTAATTGCCCTACTGAAAAAGAAGATGTCTATCCAAAACTAATGATTATTTCTGGAGGTTGCTATTTTGTATTTCGATGTCATGTCTCTAACCAAGATCATACGAGTTCATATTTCGTAGAAATTCTATCTTAACTGTATTTCACTGAGCGACTCTTGTTGATAAAAACATTCACGGTCATTGAATTATTTGTACATTCTTACTGGTCTATTAGCTTGGTATCAAACCAAACTGGCGGAATAAAACTTGGGTTAACTTTTTATAATTGCTCTTCCTGGAAATAGTAATTTCAGTTAGAGTAACTTATTCTATTCGACTGTCTTAGTTTTTAGTAAAACCATATCAATTCAGGTTAACTTTTCGGACGATACATTTAAACTGTTTAATGTTCACCAAACATCTCGAAATTCTGTCAAATATGAAGTAATATGAAAACGACAAACAACTGTGTCAAATATGAAGTACTCGTTGAACAATACTTGACAGAATTTCTGGACATAACTGAATCTTAGCCAATCAAGTACGATAACGAAGCTTGACACATTTGGTTTTTCTACATAGGGTAACGAATTTCAAATGTAATTTTCACTTCTATCTTCTGTACAAATACATGGAATTTGCAATAGATCTTTATCTTGTAATTTCTATATTTCTCTTGTAGTTGTTTTGGCTGGGCAACTCCGAAACGTTAGTAAAAATTTAAAAACAAGTTCACTTTGACACTAGCCAACATGCCATAGGAACATATGTTAAAGATTTGTCCTAACCAATCCTGATGAGGCTTACGTTAGCCTACATTCCTTTTTTATCTGACTTTGACATTGATTGATAGCTAATTCTCAGCCCAGATAAAAGCTACGTGTGAAACGTTTTAAGCAGAACATTGAGTAGACACTGATCAACTATAGTCCCCGACACGCTTTTCCAACAGTATTACAACAATAAAGCACAAAGAAACAGGACCTGTATGTCGAGCTTAAGTGAAAACATAAACTAAAATAAGTCACTGGCTTATTTTTGACATGAAGATTGTGACATAAATAATTTAACTGATATAAATGTATTTTTATATACCCCATGCATATAAGTTAAATTGAAAGAAAAACCCAACAATTAATCTATATATAGTAGGAAGAAAAAATAATAAGCTTCACACTCATTCCCAGTTAAATGTAGCCAATAGCTTTTTTTACTGTCTTTTCAAGATATTCTGTTCTATTATGTTGTCAGGGTGTTGTTTTATCGTTTACAATGAGCGGCTGGGATTGTTCTACTAGCCCGACAAGGCATATACATCAAAACAAATAGTTAATGTTTTTTTCCCTGCAAGAGTATGCCCTAAAATCCGCCAATTTAGCATGTCCGCAGCTAACATGTATAAAATGTTTTTAAGTTATAGCAGTAATAGTTTGACGATACTCCACTGATATAAAGGAAACCTTTGTGTAGGGTAAGTGAGCTCTCAAATAAGCCAACTGGCTTTGAAATAGCGCGAGGATAACTAATTCCGTAAACTCGAGAACATTGTCCACAATTGTGTAATAACCTCCGTTACCTAAAATCACGGGCATGTCATAAATGTCAGAAAACTGGATTTCGTACGAAGGGTTTGCTAGAATTTATCCTTTGTTATTGCAGAATTGACCGAGAAAAAATAATTTTCTTCTGCCGAAAATGTTGCCTGAAATTTTGCAAAAAGCACTCCTTACCAAGTGGTTATGGATAAGAGAATAACCTCCGTTACCTCAATATTTCCACGATAGGGTAACCGCTTGATATTGTCCATTTGTGTGCTCTATAACCTGTATCCCTTAGTTGCTTTAAGGGTAAAGGCAACTGTGAAAATTTTATTTTGCGTGAGAACTTAGCTTCGGAAGTCAGAAAAAAATAACTTCCGTTACCTGCGTTACATGTAACCTCTACGGTGGCCCATATCTGCAAAACACAACAACAAATTCGTTAAACACAAATCAAAATTCACTAAACACAACAACGAATTCGTTAAACACAAATTAAAATTCACTAAACACAACAACGAATTCGTTAAACACAAATCAGAATTCACTAAACACAACAACGAATTCGTTAAACACAAATCAAAATTCACTAAACACAACAACAAATTCATTAAACACAAATCAAAATTCACTAAACACAACACAGAAATGATATAATTCATGACATTTATACAACGTGCGAACCCAACATTTGTCAACCGCTGACACAACGCGCCTAGTAAAGCCCACCAGATGATGGATGGTTTTCTGAAGTGCTTGTATTGCTCAGAAGAGCTTGAGACCACGTTTTTGTTTTGTTCCAGATGTGGAGCAGCTGTCGATAAAGAGGAGGCTCTCATACGTTATTATTTCGAGCGTGGATTTCATTACTCAGTCATTTTACAGTTCTTAAAGAAGCACCACGCAATTGAGTTGTCTATGCGGACCCTTCACAACAGACTTCGAGAGTATGGACTGAGAAGAAGGGATACGAAGACTGACGATAGGGATGTACACCAGGCTATACAGCAAGAATTAGATGGGCCAGGCTATACAGAGTTAATTAGATGGGCCAGGTTGTATGAGGGGTTATCGAGCTATGTGGCACTGTCTTCATTTGAATTACGGGATTCAGGCACCAAGAAGCAAGGTGGAGAGCATATTACGTCAAGTAGATCTCGAAGGAACAGCTTTGCGAAGGGCTCATAGACTAAGGAGAAGGATGTACACTAATCCTGGTTCGAATTTTGCGTGGCACGTGGACGGGTACGATAAACTGAAACCCTACGGGTTTCCTATCCACGGTTGCGTGGACGGTTTCAGTCGTCGAGTAATGTGGTTAAAGGTTTGCCACTCGAACAACGACCCGTATCACGTAGCTTCGTTGTTTTACGATTGCGTTAAGTTGAACAACGGTTGTCCAAGAGTTCTTCGATCAGACTGTGGCACTGAAAACGGCACAATGGCAGCCATGCAGTGCTACTTTCGTGGATCTGGAAACGACGATCAAGCGGGATTGAATGCGCATAGGTACGGCTCGTCTCCAACAAACCAGCGCATCGAGAGATGGTGGTCATTTTATCGTCACGATAGATCCACTTGGTGGATAAATTTTTTTAAAGATTTAGTGGACAGAAGCGTTGTCAACACTGCAAGTGAATTGAGTATGCAATGTCTATGGTTCTGTTTCAAAGACCTCTTGCAAGCAGATCTAGACCACGTAAGGGATCACTGGAACACCCACTACATTCGCAAATCACGATACGATACCATCCCTGGGAGACCTGATGAGCTTTTCTACCTTCCAGAAAACAGTGGATTTGAAGATTTCAAATGTGCGGTTACCGAGCAGCAAATGGACGATATGGGCGTGTACTGTGCCGTTGCAGATGATGAGAACATCTTTGCAGAGTATTTTAATTATGTGCTGGAAAGTCTGAATCTGCACCACCCTGCAAACTGGAGGGAGGCATTAGCACTTTTCCAACATCTGATGCAAATAGCAGAATAACTCATACCACTGCATATGATACTTATTTGTCTAACGTTAACTGTAAAGCACGAATCAGACCCAGGGGACGGCAGGTATACCTGTTGGTATTTGCGTGTCAATAGCTCCTATGAAGCACCACTTGGTGATCAGTCTTTGCCAAATATCCCCCTGATTGAGCACTTTTTGAATACTGACAGTATGGCCTTTTTTTTTCAGGTCCAGATCACAGAAAAATACAAAAAGGCCAGTCCAAACTCCAGTTCATGATTGTGGTTGATCGCTAAAAATTCACCAGTTAATGAAAACCTAAATTCTCCTTTCATGATTGATTTATGTTCGGCCACAATGTAACTTGTCAGCTTCAATGACGTGTTTCCTTGAAGGTGTAGGTGTTCTCTCTTGTCTTAACCAATTCCAAGTTTTGTCAGCTCAGCTTTACAAAATTCCCACCTAAGGCTCTCACCCCTGTGGTGGATATATTTCTTTAACGACTTAGTCGATAGAAGTGTACTGAACACTGTGGATGAACTAAGCATGCACATGAAACCGAGCGAAGGAGTCGCCAGTCAGCGACGAACCACTATGAAAGCGGACAGTTTGAGAAAGTCTAGGGTATATGTAATCACTAATGCTATCAACACAGACTGCAATGTTTGGGCAACAAAGTTTATTGGCAGAGTAAACGTCCACGGAAACTGGACAAGAGAACAATAAACTAAAAGGGTGGTGTGGGTGGGAAAGAAATCACTAGCGACCGAACTAGTAGCCTCCTACGCAGACGTCCTTAGGGCTCGTTACGTAATCTTTCCTCCCCCACGAACGTCTGCTGAAACGAGCGGTTAAAAACATAGACCAATCACAGCGCACTTCCAAAGCAAGGAAGTGTGCACTTTGGACCTTGAGAAATTTCACGCGAGACGCGTGGCCTTTCAACGAGTGTGTGAGACGTCATTAAAATCGTCGATTAAATCCTTATCAACGAGAGGCTATAGACGGCTAAGAGAGTGTAAGATCCAAGTCTTATGCGATAGTCACGGTCTATATTGGAAGAGTGGTATATTGCAATGGTTTTTAGCTCTCCTCAGAGTTTATTACGTGTTTCTCGGAGCTAGGCAGTACCTCCATTGTCAGAAGTACGGCGTCATTGCTTCCGGTTTGAAATGTTTGAATCTCCAGCATGGTAGCTGCTTTGTAGTTCTTACGGATGCAAGTGGTTACTTTTATACACTCTTTAAGCAAAATTGCAAGCGAAGCAAGCGAAGTCGTTTAGTTCTTAGTACTCCTTTCTTAATCCGAGTAACCGCTTGTAACACTTGGATGTACTTGGTGCAGACGAACGGGTCACTCGACGAAAACACACTTACATCTATTTCCACGGCGCTTTCAATAACGCCTGAGATGTTCACCGAACTCTTGTCGAACACTCGTACTCTCCCGGTAGGAATAAAATGAATACTACAGAGAAAGCAGTTATTTCCGACGATTTTTTTCGCGTTTCGCCCATACATGAAGCAAGGATTTGGAATTACTTCGCATTCATAAATAAACTTAGCGGTCAAATAAATTCGCAGGAAAATTAATCGTCGCCAGGTCCAGGGAGCCTGTTCTAACACAGCTTATGATTGGCTTTTTATTAAACAATGACTTAACGCCGATTGCTCCTCCAGCAATCTGCACGTGATCTCCAGCTGATCTTTGCGAACAAAAGGAATGGAATTTAACCGCTCGTTTCAGCAGACGTTCGTGGGGGAGGAAAGATTGCACGGGGAGGAAAGATTGCGTGACGAGCCCAAAGGACGTCTGCGTAGGAGGCTAAACCAGCTGTTGACATAATTAAAATAAACTAAATAGCCCATGTTATTGAAAGGTAACGCAAGTCAATTCGACAGCTATTTCGCAATTTAACTTTCTTTTCGGATTTCACTGTGACTGCATGTGCACGCCGAAATCTGATTTCTTAAATATTCATCGGTTATTGGCGGAATTACTTAACCTTATCCCCAAAATCTGAAAGGAAATTCAGGGAACGTATATTAAATAGCAATTAGGCGGTGATATTTGCACGTAATTCGAAAGCGAGAACCAAACACTTAGGTTACGAGATGGTAACGCTATTAGTAACGGAGGTTACTTGTAAAGTTATTTTGTCGTCGTGACAGTTTTAAAAGGTGAAACATTTTCCAAATAGCCTTAGATGTAAAAATACATTGTACCTCACATCTTGAAAGGAAGATTAGAATTAATCTCTGTTATTTTATTGCTGAAATAAGTTGACCAGCAACAAAAAATAACAAAGAAACTATGGACAACAGTCCTCTGACCACTCGATCTAACTTGAAGGAGTAAGAATATCAATTGTTCATTTTTTATGGCTCCGAAAACACAGCGAGCAGAGAATCAAATTGAGAAGGAATTGGCTCCACCGATCTCTAAATAAAGTAGAGCTGCAGATTCAAAGGGCATACAGAGAAGCACGGCGAGAAGGAATTGCTCCAAAACAACCCAAGAAAATGAGAGGAGCAGAGATTCAAAGAGCATACAGAGAGAGAAAAAAAGCAAAGTGCAGGCGTGATATCCTTTAGAACGAAGGAAAATCAGCAAAAGCAGCAAAAGCAGCGTGCAGATATGTTCCAATTTTAGCCTTAGATGAAAAAACAAAATTAAAAAGGAGAAAGCAAAATCGAGAAAAGGCCGCGCCGAGCAACGCTTTCGCAATAGGAAAAAGGAAGAAAAAGAGAATGCGCAAGTGACACGGAAACCACACCCAATCCCCAGAAGGAGAGGCTTATTGTTAAGATGAACTTCGCGTTGCCAAATAAGCGGTCGAGCAGCAGAAAACGAGTGATTCGAGGAATTGCAAAGGCACACAAAAAAATCAAGAAGCTGGAAGAAACAAATGTAAGTTTCAAGCGCAAGATATGGAGACTTGAAAAGAAAATTTAGGAAGAAAAAGCACGAGGAAAGCCACAAAATGGAAGCCGATGAAAGTTGCAAGAACGCCTAACACCCCTAGAAGCCGATGTAATGCCACCATGAGAAACGTTGGGATTTCCCCACGGAATATGCCTCATGTCATTCGCAAGCATCTTGTCTTTGCTGAGGTGATGGCAGAAGAAGTTAAGTCAGCAAGCCGGGTTGCATCAGGGCGGTACACAAGAAAAAATGCTAGTCGAGGCCTAACGGCTAGCTGTATTTCAGGACGCATACTGAAAAAAGTACCGATGTGTTAGGGTCATGAGTCGAGCGCCTGGACTTTCCAGGCGAACTCTGAACAAGTCAAAGGAGAAATTTGTTTACCCCATAAAAAGGCGCGAGAAGAAAAAGCGGGAGAAGCTAGATGCTGCGATAACGGAACTCCGTTTTGAAAGGGATGACAACTCAAGAATGATGCCAGATACCCAGCGAGAGCCAGGCCACTGCAACCTGACGAAGTGTGGATTCATCTTGCAGCAGTCTTAGCCGTCATCGACCCCCCTGTCCCTAGAGAAAAGCGAGGACGACAATATAAGCTTAACAAAGATACAGTAAATATGATCGAAAAATTGCATGCGCAATTTCTTAGAAACAAGAAATATTATCGAGGATAAGTCAAATAGATTCTTTCATAGGGTTACAGTGTACAATATTCAGTTTAGAGGGAGTGTTTCAAACATAAAACACAGTGATGCAAAAGAGAAAGATAAAGAATAGTGATGCGAAGAGATGCGTTGAAAAGTTTAGAGTGGCAGAATAACCTCCGTTACCAAATTTGATACCGTAAAAGGCTGGCAAGTGTGGTTACCACAGCGTAACAATTGAACATGTCGTTCAAATGGGCAATTAATGATTTGCTTAGACTTCTTTTTCAAAAGAAAAGTGAAGCAGTGATCAAAATTGATTGATAAAATAGTACAGCGGATTAACTTTGACCAGTCTTTCGAACCTCGAATACCTTAAAGTGGAAAATCACTGAGTGACTTATTATAGGAATATTCTCTTTTTTGGTATTTTTCTGCCTATTCTACATGATTGTTTGGTAAAATGCGTCTAAATGTTAATTGAAGCACATACCACGAAAAGAGCTATTATAACTATACTATCATAACCTCCGTTACCATTTTCGTTACCAGAATGGTGGCGAAAAATATCATATCTAGCCTTGAACAAGGTAAAGTAGTTGGTATTATGTGTCATTGTGCACATCAACGTAGGTGAAGATGTATTTAGTGTTTCCTTACCTACATTGCCTGTCATAAAAACGTATAATTTAGAAGATACGAACAAGATTTTAAGTTATTTGAAGAGTTTAACCATGAATTAAAAGGCCCATTTTAGCTGTAAAAGTGTTCCTTAAAAACATGTTTCCTTCTTTGTTTATTTTAATATCTTATAATAACTTGCCTTTATGAAAAATTGAGCATCCATCGTACTTTTGTAGAGAATAAAAGACACATTACCCAAATATTGGTGCAAAATCTCGTTTATTTTTTTTAGCTAAGGTAGCAATGTTAAAAAAGCGCCGATAACTCCACGAATACTAAAGATTACATGAAAATTTTTTCATGACGAACCTAAGAGTACTGTAGCTTTGTGTTAGTAAATTTAAAATTAAAATCAGAGAGACTTTATTTTTTTCGATTTTGCAAAGCCCATTGGCTACATTTAACTGGGAATGAGTGTTCATCTTCAGCAAACCAGATGAAAGGTTATTATATTTTGCCAGAGGGCTGCAAAGGGCATGTAGAATATTGTTAACGCTTTTTGCTTGATCTTTACTCTTTCTCTTCTGCGGGGTTAACAAAACCAATCATACTTATCCTATTTGCATCTATATGTTGGGTTTCTTGCAGCATGAACTATTATCTACAATTTCTAAATTTTAAATCGTGTTTATATCACACGCCAGTATTCATCTAGATTAGATATTGGCCGTACAGTAAACAAACGAAAAAAAAAAAAAAAAACGGATTTTTTTTTGTGATGCTGCTTTTATTATGTAAATTATTAATCCATGGATGGCAAAACAGCCAGAGGGAGCCATTTCTGCGTATTGTTTTCTTTCGGTTATCCTGCGGTCAATTTACTCGCGTTAGTTCGAAACAAAGTCTTACTAGTAAGATTAGATTCTTTTCGTTGTGTATAATTGCGCTTCAGGACTCTTCGTAATGCAGCCTTCAGATTTCCTCCAAAGTACCCGTATAACAAAGGATCCAATGCGGCATTTAGGCATATCAAAAGCTGAGACGTTCTCCAAAGGAGACCAGGTGAAGCCATATGAAAGTAAATAAGTGTTCGTGTGATCATAAAAGGTGACCAACAAATCACAAACGCTGCAGTTGAAGCTGCAAGTGTCTTCGCGACTTTCTTGTGTCTTCGATCTGATTTCTCAATAAAAGAGTTTCCCATTGGCATAACTCTTGTGCGAAGAGCGCGATGAATGTGGGTTTGCGTGAAAATCATATACAACAAGGGGAAAATGAAGAATAATGTTGTATGCAAACTGTAGTATATTTGTCTTCCAATATTTCCCCATCTACTATTAATACAAACTAAGTCGTCGTTTTTCAATGTTTCAACGCGGTATATGTGTAGCAAAGGTGAACACACTGCTAAACACATGACCCAAATTATGACTAATTTTAAATATTCTCTGCCGAGTAGCCAGCCTCCAATTCTGGCACGAAAAGGGTCAGTTGCAGCCTTCAGTCTCTGATAGGTTATCACCACAAGTGTTGTGATGGAAGCTGTGTAAGTTGCCTCGACTAGGAATCCTTGAAGTTTACAAGTGTTGTCACCACCTACCCAATGCCAGAAAAAGCTGATAAGGTTCAAAATTGTGAGAATTGTAAACAAGAGATCCGCAGACGCCAAATTTGCCACGAGCCACATCAGGGGATAAGATCTTCTTCTTCTTATAGTCTTATAGCAGGTTACTATAACCCACACATTACCAACGGCTGACATGATGAAAACAGTGCTGTAAAATATGCTGAAGAAGACCACAATGAATAGCGGAAAACCATCGCTGGTTGCCATCGTTTCCAAAGCGTTATTAATATCAGGGTTACAGAAGACCGCGAGAAGATTTATATTAGGTATTCCTCGCTGATGATTCTTTGAGGTGTTTTCGTAATGACTGAAGCGAATTTTCACTGTTTCTATTATTTTTTGTTTTTGTTATTGTTACCCTGCTACATGACCGTGGATAGTAAAAAGACTTTTCACTATCCATGGTATGAAATGAACGTTTTGCCGGATTTGTATTTATTGGCGTCACTAACTAACGCCACGCGTGACAACTGAATCACGCGCCGTGCACTAGTATTAAAAGGGCCACGCGTGTGTATGGTTCACGTTTGTCAAACACTTAAATTTTACGCCGTGTCTAAATGCCCGGCAGCCGGGCACGGTTTCAAAATAGACTAAATGCCCGGCAGTCAGAAATTTTCACAAAATTTTAACTAAATGGCTCTTTCAAACCTTTTGAGAGTATTCGATGTTCGTTTAGAAATGCCAAGCGCTTCCAAAAATTATTTTACTTTTCCAGTTGACGAAATATCCAAGCTTGGGCATACCATAATATCGCCATGTTCTCGACACTTAGAAAATTTCTGCTGAGACTCGCAGTCAGAAATTTTCATAGAATTTTCACTGAAAGGCTCTTTCAAACCATTTGTTCGTTTAGAAATGTCAAGCGCTTCCAAAAATTATTTTGCTTTTCTAGTTGACGAAGTATTCAAGCTTCGGCATACTATAAGATCGCTAAGTTCATGACTCTTCAAAAATTTCTGCAGACTGCCGGCACGGCCTCAAATAGACTAAATGCCCGGCAGTCAGAAATTGTCACAGAATTTCGACTGAATGTCTCACTCAAACCTCTTCTCCAGAAAATCCTCTCTTCTTCATTGTAACCAGTCGCTTTCTAGACAGTTTCTAATCTCACGTGTTGTGATATTTCCCATCAAGTTTTTACAGCAACGTGAAATGTCGTCCCGTCACGCTGGTTTAGCGGCCTGCGGTAGTGCTTGGCTACAGTTGTCACGCCACCGCACTGACGACTGTCACGAACACTATTATACAGCCTGTGTACATGTCGTACATAGCCCTTTATAACACCCTGCTGGAAAATAGGCTACAACACGACGATAGATCCACCCTGTTAATATTGGAGTTGATTTTCATTTTTCATTTATCGAAAACCGGCCTTAAAAATTCTCTGAAATCAGGAACCGGTTGTTCAAAAGGTGGATAGCACTATCCACCTGGCCCCGGTTGTTCAAAAGGTGGATAGCGCTAAGCATTAACAAAATCCATTTTGTTAGCCGCTGGATAGTGATTTATCCGGTAGCTTCCGGTGGATAGCGCTATCCACCTTTTTAACAACTGGGCCAGCATTTTAAACTGCCGGGCATTTAGTCTACATCAGACCGTGCCCGGCACAGTCTGCAGAAATGTCCTAAGTGTCGTGAACATAGCGATCTTATAGTATGCCGAAGCTTGGATATTTCGTCAACTGGAAAAGCAAAATAATTTTTGGAAGCGCTTGACATTTCTTAACGAACATCGAATACTCTCAAAAGGTTTGAAAGAACCATTCAGTGAAAATTTTGTGAAAATTTCTGACTGCCGGGCATTTAGTCTTTTTGAGACCGTGCCCGGCTGCCGGGCATTTAGACACGGCGTTTTTACCACAATTGCCGCTAAACTCGCAATATGATTGGTCGACGTGAGTGGTAAATGAGATTCCAGACAACGGTGCTGACGCTAACATCACGTGCGCTTGACAACAACCAATCAGATTGCGAGAAAGTTGTAGACAACGCTTGCTCTTTCTTTGCTGTCACGTTTTGTAACAAGACTTCGATTTTTCCTTGTATTTTTTCTTAATATTGTTGTAAAAAACAAATTTACACCGGTTTTCCGTGGTGTGGACTCTTATTTACCACGATTTACGTCATCACATGGTCAAAATTTGTTGCTGACACAACATTTTGACCATGTGATGACGTAAATCGTGGTAAATAAGAGTCCACACCACGGAAAACCGGTGTAAGTTTGTTAAATTCGCGTTTTTGTTTCTCTGCGTAATCATTCTATTTTTCAGCCTTCCTTAATTGCATTTTACGTTATGTTTGCTTTTCGATTTCCTGTCACGTCAGCCTTCAATTCTGTGAATATAAAGCCACATCGGATTGTCCCGGCTGAATTATCGTGATTTCATTATTATGGCCAGGAGCTTGCTTAACTCTTTCCTGTCACGCACTGCGATTTATTGGTGCATATGCACCAATGACGCGAAAATTCATAGAAAATTTGCGTTACATCCGATTGATGTCAAACTTGGCACAAAGGAAGTTTATAGAATTAGCCAATCACTGGCCGTGTTTTATCGCGATCGGTTAAATTAATTATTCATGCCGAAATCAATCGAAAGCGCAATGGCGTCGAGTTCGAGGCGAGCGTGTGTTGGGAAAACAAGCTCAGAAGAAGCAACACCTTTGGTCTTCGAAGGAGAAAGCAATCCAGAAGGCATGTCGAGTGGTAAAGAAAGTGAATTGGATCACCTTCTCGTCAGTGAAGGCGAAAATTCGAGGTAAGCGAGGACGAAAGTTGTACATACAACGCCACGCAGTTCACGCGCACCAGAACATATGTTCTCGAATTGCGGTAAAATATGATTTTTATCCGCTCGTTACGCTTGAATTCTTGCTTATTTCATCAAAAGATCTTTCTAAGTTCACATTTGGGAGTAAATAGCTCTGTTATTTTGATTAGAAATGTCGTTTTGGGGCATCAGAATAAAAGGATGCGATGTCATTTTCTCTTCTAACTTTTCTTTATACCCAGACCTCTTGGTCATAGTACTATATTATTCCTGCCGTCATTGTTGTTGGGATAAGATATGGAGAGTGACACTCCGGGGTAGTCAGGAAACGACACGGAGTGTCGCTGGTGGAGTGCAGTTTTTTCCTCTGGCGGCGAAAGGGACACGTGGTCAGGCTGGAATTAAAAACAAAGAATTGTGCCTGGGGGATCCGCCAAACACCCGAGGAAAAAACTGACGCTCCATTGTAGCCGGAAGGTCCGAACACAGATCATTCGGGTAGGGAGGGTGGGTCGCGAACTTTCCACTGAGTGGTTTTCCGGCAAAAGACGCGAGAAATAGGAAAAGGAGCGGTTAATATATGCCCGCTACACCAATGAGAAAGCGCCGAGGGGATTCCATATCCATTTGCACGAGACTCCTGACTTGCATGCATAATAAAGTGTATTCAAATGACTTTGAATATTTTATGTATTTTGTAAAAAAAAAATTGCAAAAATTATGCTTATTTATGATGATTTTATTTATTTTTTGAAACAATGTGAGCTCCTTTGGAGACAAACATGTTGTTCCTGTAAAGCCTCATCATTGCTGATCACATTGATGTATAGCTTTCAATTCTCCTGTAAATATTTTCTGAAATATTAAATAAAATTGGAATGTGGTTGAAATATGCCTGTTTTCACGTGACAAGAATGAGTTAATTAAGTTTTCTTTATTATCTTAAAATAGCAAGAAACAATCGCCAAAAGTGATGAACGCAAAGAAATATGAACTTAGAAGACAAAATAACGACCTAAAAACTAGCCTCTTCCAGGCGTTTAGATGGTGGGGAGCAGCGACAAGCGGCGCCGCGCTAGGGTCGGCGTTAGATGGTGGGGAGCAGCGACAAGCGGCGCCGCGCCAGGGTCGGCGTTAGATGGTGGGGAGCAGCGACAAGCGGCGCCGCGCTTGGGTCGGCGTTAGATGGTGGGGAGCAGCGACAAGCGGCGCCGCGCCAGGGTCGGCGTTAGAAGGTGGGGAGCAGCGACAAGCGGCGCCGCGCTAGGGTCGGCGTTAGATGGTGGGGAGCAGCGACAAGCGGCGCCGCGCTAGGGTCGGCACTAGGGAACACTGGGTGAGAGGCGAAGAAACGCCTGTGAAATTAATTTTAAAAAGCTCACGCCGCCCACTTTTGACCGCCGCTTTTGACAGCTTTGGCTATAGCGGTGCCTTACTGTGGAATTCTCTTCCTGAAAATATTAGGGCGATTAGATCAATTGGGCAGTTTAAGAAGGAAATCAACCGCGCACTTGAAACATTCGATTCCCACTCGGCAATCTTGTAAATCAGTTTTTATAGTTATTTTAATTTTTATAAATAATTGTAATTAAAACACTATTGGTGTAACTGAAGATTTTTAACCGAGTTTAAATAAAGATCTACTACTACTACTACTACTACTACTACTACTACTACTACTACTACTACTACTACTACTACTACTACTACTGCTACTGCTACTGCTACTGCTACTGCTACTGCTACTGCTACTGCTACTGCTACTGCTACTGCTACTGCTACTGCTACTGCTACTGCTACTGCTACTGCTACTGCTACTGCTACTGCTACTGCTACTGCTACTGCTACTGCTACTGCTACTGCTACTGCTACTGCTACTGCTACTGCTACTGCTACTGCTACTGCTACTGCTACTGCTACTGCTACTGCTACTGCTACTGCTACTGCTACTGCTACTGCTACTGCTACTACGACTACGACTACGACTACGACTACGACTACGACTACTACTACGACTACTACCACTACTACTACCACTACTACTACCACCGACAGCGGCGGCAAAGTTGTTGTGGTTTTCAGCTGTCAATCAAAATCGCGTATTCCTTCAACTTCGCTTCGCTTCGCTCACCATGTCGGTAAACACTACGTCGACCCTTTTTATCGAACGATTTGCAAGTCTTCCCTTCTTCGTTTTGTAGGTTTTGGCCAAAAAAATGTCAAGTGCATGGGAGCCAAAGTTCCGCGAGTTTTCTTATTTAGCCGGTTTCGAAAAACAAGGATTTGGTCGGTTTTCGGGTGCCAAGAGTTTGGTCTTGGCCGATATAGCACGTTAAGTCTCACAATGCCGTAGTCTAAAATTCCACTGCGATGAAATCATGAATTCTTGCAATAATTTTTAGCTCCTTAGTTAGTTCTGTAGTCGAGTTGTGTGTCTCAGTGGAGCTTGGATAAACCTCCGTTGTTTTATAATAGCGTTAATTGATTTGGCATCGAACAGATAATCTGCAGCATGGTTGCTGTTTTGTAAATCTCATGGATGCTAGTAAATTCTTACGTTCATTCCAGTCTGCGTTCATTCCTTAAGCAAGGAATGAGATTTAATGCCCTTAACTCGACGGGCGGAATAACCGCAATTATCGTAGAAACAGCTTTTCTTTGCGATGCGATTAAACAATGAACAAAAGTTGAAAGATCAAGCTCTTTCCAAATCCTGTTGGAAGAATGGCGAAGACATCTCTTCTCAAACTGCAACAGGTTTTGAATACAATCTTTTTGTTCTTTACGAAAACTATCCACATGCGGGAAATCTTTCTTGCTGTAACACAGATTCAAACCGTGCGTGACTCGATGGAGGATGACCTTCGCACGCCATATCGCATTTCATGTCTGCGTCAACAACGCTGTAGTGTTGACAACAGATGTCAAATTTGGCCAATCAGAGGGTATACCAGACTCTGGTATACCGCCACGAGCTTTTTAAAAATAGTTTCACAGGCGTTCTTTCGCCCCCTTTCCCCAGCCTCCCCTCGGTTTTTTTCTCGTGCGGCCGATCTTTCTTTCGCGCCCCACTAACTGAACGCCTGGAACAGGCTACTGAAAAACTCAAAATACTACCAGAATTGAATCTTTGATTTCCTACCGCCTGTCACTTAATCAAAATTGGTGAACGGTAATCCACTTTCGTCATTTTAATCCTGCACCTCTCTCCTCCGCAGAGGCTCCTATCAGTAAAGAACAGTAAAAGAGAAAATGGGAGCGCGGGGAACGATGGGAAGAGCGAATTACTTTTTACCCCTACCCAGCCTCCGCGCGTTTTTTTGCCAAGCGTGGAGCGTGACTGGGAGGCCTCTGCGGAGGAGAGAGATCCTGCACTTTTTCACCAAATTACCACTTCTGTTTTGCTCTACACAATCTTTTTATCCAATTTATATTGAGTGGGACAGTGTCCCCTTAAAACTAATTAAATGCATCTTGCTAAATTACAGTTGGTGCTATCATCCATCATACAGAACGTTATTTCATTCGATCATCATATCTTTCCTATCTTTTTGTGGCTATTCCTCTTTTTCATGGGAACTTATATGCGTTCGTTACCTTTTTTAACCTAAATCACTCCTCTTAGGACCTTAAATCATAAAATGTAATAATCTCGACTGGATTTTTTTCCCTAATGCACGATCCATTTGACTACTAATTTATTTATGCGCATGTATTCTGACAGCTGTTAATTCAAGGGCGAATAAGTGGTCGAAGTCAGGTTTTTGTCCTCCAAAGTATAACTGAAATGTTTATAACTCTCTTATTATCCAAATATAGATCGCAATTCGGAATTTTTTATTCGGACTGCGACATTGGAAATCAATACCGCTTATATCAGGTCACGTTCAATTCTGAAGCCTTATATCAATGACCAAATAATTGATATCTAATATCTTTAAAACTAGCAGTAATCACAGATCATGGAGACGCGTTCGAAGGAATTTCCGGCGGAAATGAGCCCCTGGAAAAAACCAATAGGGGCGGCCATTTGAAAGACTGTCTACCAAAAAATCTCAAATTTGTCTCCAACACGAAATTAGGATTGCGTTCTTCGAACGCGATGATCTAAAAAAAAACCGTTTTTTAAACTGTGTGTTGAAAATAAAACGTCTTGTAAAGCGTTTAAATGGTTAGCCGTCGACGTGTTCACCCAACACCACTTTTATCAGGTCACGTTCAATTCACACCTAAATACTGTAATGACTAAATATTTCGATACCCGATTCCTGCGGTTCGTCTAAAAATAGTTTTCCTGGTAAGGTACCATTGCACGTATGGAGCTAGACTCTCTCATCTTAATGCTTTCTTGGCACAATTCATTATATTTACAAGCTACAGAATACAGTCTCATACGCTGGTATACGCACGGTCGCATTCGGTGGCATACGTTGGCAGACGGCGAGGCAGAAAAAAAAAATTAAGCATGCTTAAAAATTTGTGCGTATTCGGACGTATGGTTTATACGCTAAGCATACGCTAGGCATACGCTGAATACGCGAGAGTTACGCTAGAGGAACGTTACTCATTAAGGTCAAGTACGCTGGTCATACGCTGTATTTTCAAAGGCATTTTGTGCGTATGAAAACTAGAAATACGTGTCTCGCAGAACCTCGCGAAGCTCGGGGGAGGATGCACTGCAAAATTTTAGCAATGTGGGAGGGAGAGATGGAATTTCTGATTTGACTGGAGAGGTTGAATTGCATGCCGGCAGTGGCTCCGAAACTTAAAGTTGAGACATTTTCGTTCCTAGTCGCTTCCATTTAACTTGTACTTAGTACCCTGTCTTCCTAAAGTAAAATAAATGGGAGCTGGTACTGGTCAGTTTAGGGTTTTGAGCTGTGGGTCGCTGTAACTGCTATGGGACTGGGTACTAAAATATCCTCAGGCCTTCCCTCCACACCTCCCCCCCCCCCAAACCTACCTTCATTAATTGTTGTCAAAGGAAAAATTGGTCTGAAAGTGGATTTATAGTACTGTTGTGGACATGGGTCGAGGACAATATGCAGTGTATGTGTTCTGTTTATTTTGATTGGGTGAGAGTTTTTTATCACGAATACAGCTAACTCCTGCTGTCTCGATTAAATTCCATTTTTGAAGCTTGTGAGTGCTATCTCCCAAATTAACCTGTTCCCTTTAGATACTGCTGTAGATTTTGTTCTCTATACTGGGTATCAAATAATTGCTAACCCAATTCACTATTTGCTAGAATGGTTGAGATCGCAGGAGTTTACTGTTGCTGAAGAGTGATGTTGCACTAAAAATAACAACTCAATGGTGGTACAGTTGTAGTAAAAATAATAATTTAATCTTACTCAAAAACAGAAATGAGACTACAGTAACATAGAATAGTAAAACCTCCTAACATACCATAGATAATAGTTGTTAAATGTAGCATTGTCATATGCATACAATGTTATGTAATTTAAGTAATAGATCAACAACGAGTGCGAGGGTTTGATCGAGCCATCCAAACACCGAGAAGCAATGAAAGCACGAGGCCGCTTCGGCCGAGTGCTTTTATTGTTTCAAGGTGTTTGGATGGCCCGATCAAACCCGAAGCACGAGTTTTTGATCTGGCTTCTCAAATGAAACAATACAGAATTATTCAGTGTTAGTTTTTTTGGCTTTGTCCTTTTCAAATGCCGTCACATGCATAATTTTATTGAGCTTGTTTGTTTCGCCATTTGGTATGAGACCATGTGCGAAGCAGAAGCGTCTCGGTTTTGGGAGGCTAAAACGGTTGTCGAAGAAGAAAATCTAGTCGATAAAGCTTTTTCCCCGTCAGCAACGAAATATAAAAAACAAATAGGCAACATCTATTTTCTACGAATGGCAAACTTCTCGGACAGTTCAAGTTCCCGTTCTCTGAGATTGGAGAGGAATGTTTAAGGACTATGATTTACACAAGATTATTCTGCTCGTATTGAAGAAACGGACGCATTGAGTTCGAATTATTGGCTTAGCAAATTTGTCATGGACGTGGCCAAAACGTCGCGAGAGAGATATCCACCGAAGACTGTTTGTGGCATAATATGCGGTATGACTCCGACGCTTTCTAGAAGAGAAAAAAGGTGCTGAAGCATTAAATCCTCTTGATAATGGCGACCGAAGGTGAGAAAAATGGTCCATTTTGTTTTTATATTAAAATGTCGATGTCATGTTGAAGTTCCAGTTATAATACTCAGATTATTGTTTTGAAGGTTTACTCTGTTTCACCGAGCATTGGACGCGGAATCGAAAGATGGCACACGAGAGGGCTTACATTTGAAGACCAAGAAAGGAATGTAAAGTGGAATAACATGTATTGTTGCAAAACTCATTAATATGCAAGTTTTTGATTTGAGATCAAACACGGTTTTGAACAGAAATCAAAACCCTTAAGATCTTGATCTGGTGTTTCATTGGGTATCAAGACTCATCCACCTGACCCTAATGAACGTCATTTATTGGCTGGTCACTTTATGAATTATTAATGAGTTTGAGAAGCTTATATCAAAGTTTCTTAGTGGCCTTAGTGAGAATTTCAATAAACATCAATTTACAGTATGAACTTAGAGAATAGTTTCCAGTGTTTGAGTACTAATATATTATATTGAAAAACAGGTCGTCTTATCATCTGCCTGTCAGTTGTTTAGGTACTTAAAATCTTTGTAGTGTATTGCGGACCTACAATAGTTGTACCCATAAGGCTATTGGATCTTGATTAAAAGGTTGTTGTTTGTTAATGGCGAATCAACCACGAGTGGTTTCTTGTTCTGTGTTCAATCCGCTTCTTTCGGTTCAATCCGAAGAGTAAACCACTACAATTGGCGACGAGGATGATCTAAGAACTCGAGTTTTCAAGTCGGAGAAGGAATTATGGCAGTAAATCTCGAGATTGGAGGAATTACCCCCGTTCGATTGCAAAGGCGATCAGACAAGTATCGGTCCCCGATGGAGACGATGGAAAACTGCTTTCCAATTTTTCGTGGATGGAAAAGGAGTGAAAGATGCGAAGCAGAAAAGAGCTCTGTTATTACATTCCGCAGGAATGGATGTTCAGGAAATATTCGCAACGCTAACTGACCCTGGCCCGCGTTCGCCAAGTTCTGGATCGGATAGTGCAAATGTTTATGAGAAAGCTCTTCGCACGCTCGACTCGTACTTCGAACCGCAAGTCAACGTACCGTACGAACGACACGTATTTCGACAAATGCGCCAGGAGGAGGCCGAAACCGTCGACCAGTTCGTAACCCGGCTAATGCGACAAGCCGAAAACTGTATGTTTGAGGGAAACAAAACGGAACAGATTCGTGACCAGATAATCGATAAGTGCCATTCGAGTAAGCTCAGGAGAAAATTGTTAGAGAAAGGTCAGAGTCTAACACTGGAGCAGACCCAGTCGCTTGCCCGTTCAATGGAAGCAGCTGATATCCAAGCCAATAAAATGGAATCGAAAGGTGAAGTAAATAGCATCAGTGGAGGGAAGAGTGGCAGTTGCTACCGCTGTGGACGTGAAGGCCATTTCGCACGTGATCAAAGCTGTCCAGCGCTGAAGGCAACCTGTAACAAGTGCCACAACCAAGGACATTTTGCGAATATGTGCAAGACAAAGAAAGGTAAACGCTCTGAAACAGAACCGACAAAGAAAGGAAAAGGCAAAGACAATGCACCGCGACCGAGAGGGGGCGGTAAACAGAGAGTCCGGTGTGTAGAGGATGATGATGAGTATGCTTTCACAGTTACCGATGAATATGTTTGTGGTGTAGAAGGTGGAACTGTCCAACTCAGTGTTGGAGGAGCGGTTTTAAAAGATGTGTTGATTGACTCCGGAGCATCCTGCAATGTTGTTGACCGAGAAACTTGGGAGGATCTGAAAAGGCAAGATATCAAATGCACATCAGAAAAGGGAACATACAAGATCTATCCGTATGGCTCTGCTGAACCACTTAGTACCCTGGGGAAGTTCAAGTCACTCGTAAAGTTCAACAACAAAGAGACCGAAGCAGAGTTCATTGTTATTAGTGGAAAAGGAAAACCTCTGCTTGGCCGGAAAACTGCACTACAACTGGGAGCGTTGAAGCTCGAGCCACAAGTCAGTAGTATTGATATGTCCCTGCAATCCAGATTCCGAGAGTGTTTTAGTGGCATTGGAAAGTTAAAGGACTATCAGGCCAAAATTCATGTTAATCCTGATGTTGTGCCAGTGGCCCAGAGCCCGAGGCGTATACCATTCAGCTTGAGAGGAAAGGTAGAAGCAAAGCTGAAGGAACTCCAAGAAGCAGATATCATAGAGAAAGTAGATGGACCCACCCCGTGGGTAAGTCCTGTTTGTGTAGTACCTAAACCATCAGGGGAAATAAGACTGTGTGTTGATATGAGAAGGGCAAATGAGGCCATCCAGAGAGAGAGGCATCCGATCCCAACCGTAGATGAGGTTCTCCAGAACATGAACCAGAGCACTGTATTTACCAAGCTGGACCTAAAATGGGGATTCCATCAAATAGAGTTAGCTGAAGACTCAAGGGAGATTACAACATTTACAACCCATGCAGGCTGATTTCGCTACAAGAGGCTTATGTTTGGGATAAGTTCTGCCCCAGAACTGTATCAACACATCATTCAGCAAGTGTTACATGATTGTGAAGGGCCCCATAATATCGCGGATGACATCATAGTCCATGGTGAAAATGTTGAAGAACACGACCAGAGGTTGGAACAAGTTTTTCAGAGATTGAAAGACAAAGGCCTCACTGTAAACCCTGACAAGTGCCAGTTTAGAATCCCAAGAATTACCTTCATGGGACACGTGTTGTCCGAAAAGGGGATTGGCCCCGCAGAAGAAAAAGTAAAGGCAGTGTTTGAGGCGAGAGAGTCGGAAAGTGCAACAGAAGTCCGCAGTTTCCTCGGACTAGTAAATTTCTGTGCCCGTTTTATCCCGGATCTGGCGACAACAGCAGAACCGCTAAGAAAGCTCACACGGCAAGGAGTTACATTTCAATGGGGATGTGAACAGCGACAAGCTTTCAGGCAGCTGAAGGAGAAGCTTTCCAAGGCTGAAACCCTGGCATATTTTGACAAGAATGCCAAGACTCAAGTGTTGGCGGATGCAAGCCCGGTAGGACTGGGTGCTACCCTGATTCAGGAACAGGCTGGAACCAAACGTGTTGTTGCTTACGCCAGCAGAAGCCTAACGGATGTGGAGCGCCGTTACTCTCAGACAGAAAAAGAAGCATTAGGCCTGGTGTGGGCATGCGAGCGATTTCATGTTTATCTTTATGGTGTCCAGTTTGAATTACTAACTGATCACAAGCCTTTAGAAGTGATTTATTCAAGCAAATCGAAACCATCTGCTAGAATTGAACGATGGGTTCTTAGACTGCAGCCTTACCATTTCACAGTGAAGTACGTTCCAGGCTCGGAGAATATAGCTGATCCCCTGTCACGTCTCACACAGGTGGAAGGAACTGACCACAGGAACGTGGCTGAAGAGTACATTCGATTTGTGGCAAACGAAGCATCCCCAAAAGCAATTCCAATTCAAGTGGTGGAACGTGAATCAGCGGCTGATCCCGAACTCTCTCAACTAAGAGAGTGCATTTCCAGTGGCGATTGGAGTTGTTGCCCTCCTGCATACAAAGCTGTGCGTTTTGAGCTTGCTGTGTTAGGCAAATTGGTGTTGAGGGGAACTAGAATTGTAATGCCACAAAAGTTGCAGAAGCAAGTACTGGACCTCGCCCATGAGGGTCATCAAGGAATAGTTAAGACTAAACAAAGGCTACGCTCAAAGACTTGGTGGCCCAGCATGGATAAAGGTGTTGAAAACAAGTGTAAAGTGTGCCATGGGTGCCAAATGGTGAGCCAGCCTGACCCCCCCGAGCCAATGAAACGAGCCGAATTTCCTGTTGAACCTTGGCATGACCTGGCGGGTGACCTACTTGGACCACTACCCTCAGGCGAATACCTCTTCGTCGTTGTGGATTATTATAGCCGCTATTTTGAAGTTGCTATCCTAAAGTCAGTGGTGTCAAGTAGGATTATTGACTGTCTTGAGGACATGTTTTCTACTCACGGGATACCTTACTCTATGAAGACAGACAATGGACCACAGTTTATTTCTGAGGAAATAGAGATCTACTTTCAAGAAAATGACATTGAGCATCGAACATCTACCCCTCTCTGGCCCCAGGCGAATGGAGAAGTGGAGAGGCAAAATCGCAGTCTCCTCAAGGCAATCAGAATTGCACAGGCGGAAAAGAAGGACTGGCGGAGAGAGTTGCTGAAATTCCTTACGGCTTATAGAAGCACACCCCATGCTACCACTGGAGTAAGTCCAGCCAAGCTCTTGTTTGGGCGAGAGATTCGCACTAAACTTCCCAGCATAGCAAGTGGTTATAGAGCGACAGGTGCAGATGAGTATGCTCGCGAAAGCGATGGTATTGCCAAGCAGAAAGGCAAGGACTATGAAGACGACCGACGAAATGCTAGGAAAAGTCACTTGGAATTGGGAGATCAAGTCCTACTCAAACAAAACAAAGGGAGTAAGCTGGACACGCCCTTTGCACCAGAACCATACAAGGTGGTGAGCAAGCAAGGGAATGAAGTGACAGTCCAGTCAAGTACAGGGGAGAAATACCGCCGTAATATCACTCATGTTAAGAAATACCATTCTGAAGTTACTGAAGATCCCAATCCAGATATTGCGTCCCAGCCAGAGCTGAACAATGGAACGATGAGAGATTCCAGCGATCCTGATAACCTTCCAAGGAGGTCGCAGAGGGAGCCCCGACCTCCAGGACACTTGAAAGACTATGAACTTTACTGATGACACTGTTTTATCTGCTTTACTGTTTGTGAACAATAGAGAGCTATATATTTTTTGGATCATGTTTATTCAGTATAAAAAAAAAACAAATCGTTTATATTCAGGACTTTGAACTTGAAGATTCAACAGAGTATTTCTTTAAGATTAAATTAGATTTAGATTTCTAAGGACAAGGGGGATTGTAGTGTATTGCGGACCTACAATAGTTGTACCCATAAGGCTATTGGATCTTGATTAAAAGGTTGTTGTTTGTTAATGGCGAATCAACCACGAGTGGTTTCTTGTTCTGTGTTCAATCCGCTTCTTTCGGTTCAATCCGAAGAGTAAACCACTACAATCTTGCTTTTTGCAAAAGGTAGATTAAAGAATAATTTATAGAGGGTTGTACTGTATATAAGCTTACGCTTACTTGCCTGTAAATGTAGGTTGTTTAAATTGAAGAGCATTGGAGAGCGAATTAAAGTGTGTTGATTTGAGCTAGATTTCTTAATCGTTCTTCTTCTCTGAGCCTTTCCTGTTATCTGTGTTTGCTTTTCCCTACCGTATGAAAGATATTCGTCACGAGTATTTAGCTGATCGTGCAATTCTTGCTGCCTCTCGTTGCGTCTATAAACAAAATCATTTTGTTCAACACTTTCAGTCGGTGTCGCCTCTCCTGATGGGTTTCGTTCAGAAGGCGTTCAAGGCGTTTGAATCTACTCAAACGGTGTGCCTAGGCTGTTCGAAGTCTTTGTAATCGATGCTCACGTTGCTTCTCCGTTGCTCGATCGCGGGGGAATTTCAAGTCGCCGTTCTCGCTCCAGCGGAGTTTCGGTGGTTAATTGTCTCGGGCAAGGATTTCCAGCTACTTTTTGAACCCAGTGTTGTTGTTGTTGTTGTTTCTCATTTGCATCAGAAATTGGTCGTGTTTCACCGACGATGAGTAAAGAATAAACCCGTCAGCCCGGCCGCCATTAATCGGGTGTAAACATGAGAGCGTGCCATTGTCAGCGGTCGCGATTTTTGTTGCCAGGCAACTGCCGGACACCATCAAGTATATATCTATATATATATATATATATATAACTACAGGTGAGTTCCACACTGATGTATCCAGAATAGTGCTCGACAATAATGGAGCGGTTATAACAATGTATGATTACTCACAGTTGTTTCATATAGACTTTAATACAGTTCTGTTTCGTGGACCGATGTTGCGTCGGTCTACTCATCAGTTAAATACTATATACACTGTAGCATAAAAGAGGTTTTATACATCAGTAATATGATCTAGACCGAAGCCGTTACAAAATTTAAACAAAAGTGACAACAGAGAGAGATACATATGATTGGTCCTGAAAAATACGAAATAGACAGTAATATGATGCTGACCAAAAAACGTTAAAAAATTAAAACTAGGGGTACAATACATATAATTGGTTCTAAATGATGCGGTATAAACAATCAAAGCAAACCCAAAGAACAATAGAAACCTATATAAGTGTGGGATATTTCTAAAGGATTCGATTAAATTTAAGGAGAAACTTTCGCTTGTGCCTACAAGTGGATACAAGTTCATTGCGTTTATTAAGCGTTGCCATGTCTGGTTTATATAAAATAAAGAATTTCTCGGTGTTACAAAGGTTACACCGTTTTGTAAGGTTACTATAGGATTTGGCCTTGGCAAGGATTCTCCAGGAGATTGTAAAGTCTTTGTTTTGATCTTTCAGCTCCCAAAGATGTTTACTTAGTTCAGTGTCATTTCTTTTGCTTGTGTGCCTGAAAGATGCTTGATGGTTACGCCATCTCGTCTTGAACTCAGTGGCGGTAAGCCCGACGTACGTCTCTGAGTGTTCAGCGGTAGTGACGGTGGCTTGATAAACTACGTCCTTTACTAGGCATTCTCCGTTAAGAGGGCACTTGCTTAGGTCTCTGCAGTTGCAGGCTTTAGGAGGGTTTCGCTCGTCTGAAGTTGCATTTCGTTTTAGAATAGCTTTGTTGTGGCCATCAATGATATGCTTAATGTTAAGGGAACAACTGTAGCTGAGTTTGAGATTATTTCTGAAACAACTGTGAGTAATCATACATTGTTATATATATATATATATATATATATATATATATATATATATATATATATATATATATATATATACTATATATAAAAGTATAAAAGTAAAAGTATACGAAGAAGTTAAGATTGTAAAAACATTTTATCTGCTACTCGGAGTTTCACGTGTTGCAAGCAACACGATCATCAATTAACTTCTTCGTATACTTTTATATTGCTCCGGTTTATCCAGTTGAGCACTCTCAATAGCCGATGAAGACGTCACCGTTTTCCCTGATTATATATACTATATATATATATATATACTATATATATACTATATATACTATATATATATATATAGTATATATATATATATATATAGTATATATATATATATATACTATATATACTATATATATATATATATACACCCGTTTGTAAAAAAAATGACAATATATATATAGCTATTGTGTTCGCATCACAAATGTGATGACAGGCGGTAGATACCTTTTCACAGTGACTACAATAGCCTTTGCCAAGTGTTCATTACAGCAGGCGTCCGTTAATCTGCACCATTGTTCACGGAAAACATTATTGAATAATTTTACAGATTAAATTATTCAATGCCTGAATATAAACAAATGAGCCGCAGACAATTTATTGACTAGAGCCTATGCTTTTTTTTTTAGGCATTGCGGATAGCAACGATCTTCGTTGGAGACTGCAGCAAAAAAGTAGTGGAAAATAGACGTCCTTGGGTACAAATATCCCAACAGTTTAAAAAGCATAGGACGAAGATGATATATTTGTTCTCTTTTTCAGCACCTATTGAGAGTAGGTGTCAATAAGTAACGTAATCATTTCGTCGACGGACTCCATAGTTTGGGTAATCCACATCAAACGTCTCAAGTGTACGCTTATTTTTGGGGTCGTTCACGACCCTTACCGTTATTTTACAAATCCTTTGATTGCAATTAAAAAAGGGGGAATCAATGTTGGCAAATTTAGCGACCTTTTATGTAAAAAATATTTCCTCTGTTCGAGGAACTTGCCGCTAAATTGGTGGCTTTTGATATATATATTTTTTAAATTCATTATATCAAGGCGGCAGTACAACAACCTGAATGTTATGTACAAATCCTTTAATCTTGGTTAAAAAGAAACATGAAAAATCGCCAATAAAGCGGTAAAGGCTACAATAAGCCCCCAATATGTTCTTTAAAAGAGAACAAATATATCATCTTTGTCCTATGCTTTTTAAACTGTTGTGATATTTGTATCCAAGGACGTCTATTTTCCACTACTTTTTTGCTTCACAGTCTCCAACGAAGATCGTTGCTATCCGCAATGCCTCAAAAGAAGCAAAGGCTCGAGTTAATAAATTGTCTGTGGCTCATTTGTTTATATTCAAGCATTGAATAATTTAATCTGTAAAATTATTCAATGTTTTCCGTGAACAATGGTGCAGATTAACGGACACCTGCTGTAATGAACACTTGGCAAAGGGTATTGTAGTTACTGTGAAAAGGTATCTACCGCCTGTCATCACATTTGTGATGCGAACACAATAGCTATATATATATATATTTCTATTTTTTAAAAATGTCATTTTTTTTGCAAACGGGTGTATATATATATATATATAAATAAGTTGAAAGATTAAGGAGGACGCATCGATTCTCTTTTTTAATCCTTCAACTTATTTATACTTAGCTCTGCTACCGCAGCATTGAGCACTTTATGCCAAGGTAGACTTTACCTCCACATTTATATATATATATATATATATATATATATATATATATATATATATATATTTTTTTTTTTTTTTCGCTCGAATTCGCGCGGCTCAGCTCCCGAGGGCCGACAAATTTATTAACCTCGCGAAGCGAGGGCCGAAGGCCCGAGCGCCGCGAGGAATTATTTTATGAATTTTCATACGCAACTCATACGTTTCTCTCATACGCAATAGTGTGACAGGGCCTTTAGAGTGGCTATCTCCACCATCTAATAATTATGTAGTATCCCTGGGGTGCTTCTACATTATCTTTCTATGTTTCATCTCTCTTCAGTAGCGGGGTTAATAAAACAAAGCATACTGATTCCCCTTGCAGCTATATGTTGGAGTGATGTTTATTATTTTCTTTTCTTTAATATTGTCTTATTATTCTTGCAGAATGAAGTATTATTTAGATTTGAACGACATGGAGTTTACTTTTTAAATTTCAATTTATATCTATACCACACGTCAGTTTTCCTCTAGATTGTCAAATGGCCGTACAGTTTAAAAACAAAAGGTGTTTTTTCTAATGATGCTAACTGCTTTTATTATGTAGATCTATAATAATCGATGGATGACAAAACTCAGAGGAAGCCATTTTCTGACTAAGGTGATCTCCAAACCTGAACTCCTTTTCTGAGTTGTTTGTTTTCACAAAACATCGATTTCAAATAAACAGTACCAGTTTTCTAATATGACAATAAAATAAAAGCAATGAATATTCCATCGGAAAAACATGCATAAAATCCATTTTACATTAAAAGATAAATAGCCACAACCTTCCATTCGGTTTGTAAACGGTGTAAATTAAGTTTGTTTGCGTTCGACGTTGGTGTTAGCTGTAAACGTTCTTTCCATTTTTTAAGTAGTCCCTTTATTAAAGAGTATTTAAAACTTTGTTTGTGTCGCAATGTTTTCGTAAGTCGGTTATCCTGCGGTTAGTTTACTCGTACGCCCGCCGAAGCGTTAGTTCGAAACACAGTCATACTGGCAAGATTAGATTCCTGTCGCTGTGTCAAATTGCACTTCAGGACTCTTCGCAATGCGGCCTTTAGATTTCCACCAAAGTACCCGTATAACAAGGGATCCAATGCGGCATTTAGGCATATCAAAAGCTGAGACGCTCTCCAAATAAGACCAGGTGAAGCCATATGAAAGTAAATAAGTGTTCGTGTGATCATAAAAGGTGACCAGCAAATAACAAACGCTATAGTTAAAGCTGCAAGTGTCTTCGCAACTTTCTTGTGTCTGCGATGTGATTTCTCAATAAAAGAGTTTCCCATTGGCATAACTCTTGTGCGAAGAGCGCGATGAATGTGGGTTTGCGTGAAAATCATATACAGCAAGGGCACAATAAAGAATAATGCTGTATGCAAACTGTAGTATATTTGTCTTCCAATATTTCCCCATCTAATATTAATACAAACTAAGTCGTCGTTTTCCAATGTTTCAACGCGGTATATGTGTAGCAAAGGTGAACACACTGCTAAACACATGACCCAAATTATGACTAATTTTAAATATTCTCTGCCGAGTAGCCAGCCTCCAATTCTGGCATGAAGAGGGTCAATTGTAGCCTTCAGTCTCTGATAGGTTATCACCACAAGTGTTGTGATGGAAGCTGTGTAAGTTGCCTCGACTAGGAATCCATGAAGTTTACAAGTGTTGTCACCACCTACCCAATGCCAGAAAATGCTGATAAGGTTCAAAATTGTGAGAAACGTAAACAAGAGATCCGCAGACGCCAAATTTGCCACGAGCCACATCAGGGGATAATATCTTCTTCTTATAGTCTTATAGCAGGTTACTATAACCCACACATTACCAGCGGCTGACATGATGAAAACAGTGCTATAAAATATGCTGAAGAAGACCACCATAAATAGCGGGAAACCGTCGCTGATTGCCATCGTTTCTAAGGCAAAAGCGTTATATCAGAGTTACAGAAGATCGCGAGACTGGCTTGAGCTTTCTATTCACTATTCCTCGCTGATGATTCTTTGAGGTCTTTTCGAAATAACTGACGTGAGAGCAGTCTTGAATTTTGTTGAACACTTAAAGTTATCCGTGTTTTTGTTTCTCGGCGTCGATCCGTCTGTTCAGCCTCCCCTAATCGTATTTTACATCAGTTATGTTTGCTTTTCGATTTCCCGTCACGTCAGCCTTCAATTCTGTGAATATTAAAACCACAACAGA
>JAJGOT010000012.1:2307500-2432500 GCA_022457155.1 Cladopsammia gracilis | reverse complement strand
AAGATATTTCAGTGTCCTTAGACCGCCACAATAGATGCGGCTCCGCTGCAGAATTGCCTTCAGCTGCACGACTGTCATGTGGAGGATGTAGGCGACACTGCTGATTTTCTGCAGCATTCGGTGACTGCTCGCGAAAATCGCCGAAGACAGGAACAAATAAAGTGGAATGAGGTTAGAGATCGTGTTGTTGTCTGTCTGTTTGATGCCCAGAAACGGCAGCCCTTAAAATTACAGTTAGATGCAACAAATAATTACAGTTGAACCTGTAAAAAATTTAGCTAGTTTTCAAAATCCGAGTTTTATTTGCTATCTGTATTATACCTATATCGAGCGGCCACCTGTATTTAAGTGGACACTTTCTGAACTACCAATTATATACAGGATGGGCTGAATTATTTTAATATACCTTCACTGTCTTGAATTGGCTTTGGTAAATATATAGAGGTTATTCAGTGGAAAGTTGTGTAATACGGCTGGGTATCTTTACGAGTCATTTTCTATTTTTTCAAGCCTTTTATAGGCGAAAATACCCAACTGTATTACACAACTGTTCGCTGAATAAATTGTCATTAAACAACAATCATCTCACAAATCTAAGTTTTTGAATTTTTTTTCTCGAGCGCGTGTCCAGAAGAGTGTTATAACTTGTCATATTTGCCCTCGTTTTGGTGTGTATTTCCACTCAAAACTGCTGTCGTATAATAAACAGATGTTATTGAACTAGCGTGAGGTCTGTTTTTGGGAAATATTGGTCGATTTCAAAACAAAACACCATAAATTTTATCAGACTCCACTTTGCAATGCATAGACCAAATTCAAACAAACAGAATTCCAGCAGATATAGAAAAACTGCTTATCACAAAAGAAGCGTACTGGAGTGCACAGTTATTTTCCTTCTCGCCTTTCGGCGAAATAAAAGACAGGAATTTCATTCAAAAAATCGTACCCGTTACATTTAAATTCAAAGAATTTTTATCACCAGGTTGCGAGTTACTATGATTAATATTTTTATTTTGTTTGTTATTAGTAATTGTTGTTGTTTGTGATTGCCTTGGCATTTGGGGACCCTATTCAAGGAACCCAGTAAGATGTGCTGGTATTGTCAATTGACATTGACCTATATGATTATCCGGGAGCCCTGAATGGGGAACCTGTTGCACTGAGGCAATTATATAACAGTTACCATAAAATTTGATTGTTTTCGTAGTAATTTTAATTTCTATTTGTTAGTTTAGTGTAGCTCATTAGTATCTATAGCACTCATTGTTTCCTTTTTGTCTATTTTCTTAATCACTTCTATTAAATTGTATTATTGTTGTGAATCCGCTTTCAATTTGTTACATAATTTGTCAGTAGTTTAGCGTTAAGTCATTGTTGTATAACCGTATTTAAGTCCCGTTTTTTAATATCAAAAGTTGCCCATTTTTGGTCCTTTTAACTAATTTATATATAAAAAATACAATGAATGAGTTTTATCAACGTAAACCCTGTAATTGCAGTTAATTAAATTAAATATGTGTTGTCACCTCTGTCCAGTTGATTAAATATGTCGGGGACCTGATAGTGACTTTGGATCAAATGGTCCATGTGCAAGCCTCGCTGGCGTCATTGTATAATTGTGTTCTTAGACAAAACACTTTAAACAGTAAAATTATTATACAAATGTAAAATAAATTAATGATAAAAAACAATTTTCTTTGTCCCAAATGTGAGGTTCCTTTTTATACCAGTAAAATATCTGTTTTCAGTATACATACATGTACATTATGAACCTGCTAGTCTTCATTTTATTAATGCAATATATTAAAGAAATAAAAAATGCACCGAGTGCATTATTGAGTTTTATAAAATGCTCAAGGAGCATTATAACTCATTATAAAATGCTCAAGGAAAAAAACTTGATAAAGCACGTGCGTGACATAAGGTTCATTGTAACTGTTATTATTTTGTAAAAGAAATAAAAAACTTGTTCCTCGTGCGTTGTTGAGTTATATAGACACTTGGGAATTTTTAAGAACACTCGAAAAGTGCGAGAAGCACTTGCCTTTGGCTCGTGCTTCTCTGCACTTCTCTCGTTTTCTTAAAAATTCCCGTGTGCTTATATAACTCAATAATGCACTCGGCGCGTTTTTTATTTCTTCAATAAACCACGCGCGTGACGTAAGTTTCATTTGAACCGTTTTTATTTTATACTAGAAATACGTGTCTCGCAGAACCTCGCGAAGCTTGGGGGAGGATGCACTGCAAAAGTTTAGTGATGTGGGAGGGATGGAATTTCTGATTTGACTGGAGAGGTTGGGTTGCATGCAGGCAATGGCCCCGAAATTAAAAGTTGAGACATTCTCGTTCGCTTCGATTTAACTTGTACTTAGTGCCCTGTCTTCCTAAATTATAATAAATGGGAACTGGTACTGGTCAGTTTTGGGTTTTGACCTGTGGGTCACTGTAACTGCTATGGGACTGGGTATCAAAAGATCCTAGGGCCCTTAACCCTCCCCCCCCCCTCCCCCCCCCCTCCCCTAACACATGTGGATGTATAGTATTGACAATATGCAGTGGTGTTCTGTTTATTTTGATTGGATGAGAGTTTGTTTATGCTGTCTTGATTAAATTTTCTTTTTGAAGCTTGTTAGTGCTATCTCCCAAAATTATACTGCTGTAGCTGTTGTTCTATATACTAAGCAATGTTTAGAGACCAGGATGGAGAATTCGTAGGTTAAGATCTGGACTTAGGTCTTCATGACAAGTTAACCCCTTTAAAAATCTCAAAATGAAAATTAATTTGTAAATGTACATTCTCCTTACTGGTGTCAACACAGTTCACATAGTCATATAACTACAGTGAACTTGTATTCAATTTCCACAGACAACTGATGTTAAGGGTGATCAGGTTCTTAATTTGCATAATCTATGTACTTGGTCGTACACTGATATTGTGAGGAGATTTGAGATACTGATCACCATTCCAATAATAAATGTGAAGCAGTAATGTTGATGTGTCATGCGTTTAATTATCTATACAGTTGCTACACATTAGCTAGTCACTATTGATCACCATTCCATCCAATAATAAATGTGAAGCAGTAATGTTGATGTGCCCGTCAGTTGTTTAGCTACTTAAAATCCTTTTTCTTTTTTTTTTTTTTTTTTTTTTTGCAAAAGGTAGATTAAAGAATAATAGGTAACTCCTGCTGTCTTGATTAAATTTCCTTTTTGAAGCTTGTGAGTGCTATCTCCCAAAATTAACCTGTTCCCTTTACATACTTCTGTAGCTGTTGTTCTATGTACTGTGTATCAAATAATTGCTAATCCAATTCACTATTCGCTTGAATGGTTGAGATTGCAGGAGTTAATACTATATTTTGGATACAGGTCATGAGAATTATGAAATTGATTACAAAAGTTGAACATGAATATTCAAGATGAAGCAACATATTCTTTGCAAATATCATTAGAATTATTAATTATTAATAGAATTAGTAGGTTAAGACCAGGACTTAGGCCTTCATGACAAGTTAACCCCTTTAAAAATCTCAAAATGAAAATTAATTTGTAGATGTACATTCTCCTTACTGGTGTCAATACAGTTCACATAGTCATATAACTACAGTGAATTTGTATTCAATTTCCACAGACAACTCATGTTAAAGGTAATCAGGTTCTCAATTTGCATAATCTATGTACTTGGTCGTACACTGACATTGTGAGGAGATTTAAGATACTGATCACCATTCCAATAATAAATGTGAAGCAGTAATGTTGATGTGTCATGCGTTTAATTATTACAGTTGCTACACATTAGCTGGTCATTATTGCTAACAGAAAATTGTTTTTTCCTTACAAAATCAAAATTGTAGACAGTGACGTAAGTTTCATTTGAACCATTTTTATTTTATAAAAGAAATAAAAAAAAAACTTGTTCCTCGTGCATTATTGAGTTATATACCTAATTCAATAAAGGTTGCTTTGGTCATTGGTAAGTCACTCAAGCAAAGCATTGCATTGTGTTTCGTATGCCCAATTACCAATGACCAATTGCCAAAGCAACCTTTATTGAATTAGGTATATAAGCACTTGGGAATTTTTAAGAACACTTGAGAAGTGCGAGAAGCACTCGCCTTTGGCTCGTGCTTCTCTGCACTTCTCTCGTGTTCTAAAAATTCCCGCGTGCTTATATAACTCAATAATGCACTCGGCGCGTTTTTTATTTCTTTAATATGAGCACGCGGGAATTTTTAAGAACACGAGAGAGGTGCAGAGTAGCACGAGCCAAAGGCGAGTGCTTCTCGCACTTCTCCAGTTTTCTGAAAAATTACCAAGTGCTTAATATATAACTCATCAATGTACGAGGAACAAGGTTTTTTTTATTTCTTTTATAAAATTTAAACGGTTATAATAAACCTTACGTCACGCGCGTGCTTTATCGAGTTATAATGAACTCGGTTTAACCAATCATAGCGCGCGCATATCCTTGAGCATTTTATAAATTTGGAGAGCACGGGAGAAGCGTAAGAGTTGCTCGAGGCAATAGCCGAGAGCAACTCTAGCTTCTCGAGTGCATCCATAACTCGATAGATGCACAGCTTAAAGCATGAACCAATTGTTTATAACATAGCGAAAGGAAAAGAAAAAAAGATTGATCGCATGACTGAACGAAAAAAGGCTCGAAAATTATTGCCGCGTATGACAAAGCTGTTCAAACCGCTTGATCTGGAAAAAAATCGAACAAGCACAATTTTCTGAAAATGCCTTCTAATAATTGACTTTGAAATATAGTATATGCTTTATGCTTCCTTTAAAATGTTCCTGAACATTGTTTGAAGCGGATTGGAACCGAAAAACTTCTCTACGCGGCTGTGGGAACTAAAACGAGCAAGTTTGTATTTTTCCGCATCACGGGCAGTTGTTTGTGCAAGTTTTGTCGAACTCGGTCTGCTCTGTGGAGAAATGGAGTTTATGAACTGAAACGGAGACTCGCCGTGCAGCCCACAGCTGTTGTTACTTGAATGGAGAACAACTTATGCTTTCAGTATGGATTGACTTCCGACTTGAAATGTGTGGTTATGGCCCGGACTGAAAGATGCTTGTTCTTTATAAGCGAATGGTCCATGTCTAAACAAGAACAATTCAACTCGCTTAAACTTGTAAAATAAACCTAATTTTCTTGAAAGCTGGCTGCTAAAAGAAGGGACTAAAAACCTACATCGAGTGCAGGTAACGTTTTTTTAACGTTAATTTGTGTCAAAATGTATTAATTTTTGACTGCCTTGATTGTAGTTTTTCAAATCGGATAGCTTTTCGCTCTGTTCAGTCGCATGCTTGTTCAGTTTGTTTTTTAATTCTGAATTGAAGTCTTTACAAACATTTTACTGATGTATTTCATGTTGTCTGTCGTTTTATAATAGGTATAACTTCCGTAGAAAACCTCGGTTTGTGAAATTTTAGCGTAGCGTGGTCACGAGTAAACTTGCATGTAAACATCGCGCCGCCACTAACATTAATTTTTTGACATTTTCATACAGTCATGCAGTGGCCGGCAATAAATTAACACTTGAGGTTTGATTTGTGAAGACGTTTGCTTCCACCCGGATATTTACGATGTTGTTCTCCATTTAAAATGCGCTGAAAAAGAGTGAGCAAATGAGTGAGCGAGAAAAATTATGCTCAGTGGCATTAACACACGTCATTTCTATGATAATTTTTTTTAATATACGCACGGGCTTGCGTATAAAGCTAACAAATAGATTCCATTTGGCCGTGTGTCTGTTCAGTTGTAGATCACTGATGACGTCAAAATGTGGTAAGAACAAAAAAGTGGCACACAAGCCGCGGGCGAGTGTGTTGCTGATGCTCTTACCACATTATGACGTCTTCTGTGATCTATAACTGAACAGACACACGGCCAAATGGAATCTATTTGTTTTTTATACAATGAACTGAATACTACGTGCTTAGTGATTGGTCGTTGCCTGTGATCTATCAGAGTATAGACGCACGGCTGACGTCATAGAAAAATCGTTTGCTTTGTTTTGTCCAACATGGCGCACAGTTTTGAATATGTTTGCGAGATTATTCTGGATTGAGCAAGTGAAAGCCTCGAAAAATGTTTAGCAGGAGCTGTTTACGAGCAAGAAAAAGAAGAAACCAAGACCAAAAGTATTCTTGGCGACTTGAAAAATACCTTAACTGGAACAAATCTTCGAACAGTCGAGCGCTACGCGGCAAGTTCGTAATTTTACTCTTTTTACTTTTCTGTTCATTGTATAGTTAAATAGATGCACGCTCGCGTTATTGAATTGGATTGGGCGAATTTCCTAGCTATGTTATAAATATATTTTAAAGGTAACCATTATTCAAAGAGTGTTTCTTTCTGTGGGTGTGAGCATCCTATAGTCACCTTAGTACGACTACACCTTTGGCCTGGTACACCTGACATAACAACTACTGCTTTCCATTTTAGGCTTATGGACATGGCTTTTGTATGGACATGGCTTTTGACATGTCCATACACTGCAAAGTATCTCAGAGAGATTTACAGATGTTCTTGAGTCAATTGAAATCGGTTATATATATTGTGTTACAAACAAGTTAAATTTCTTATTTTCCTTTGTCCCAGGATAATTAACATAATCTCAGACAAACGAAAAACCAAAATCAAACTGGTTTGAAAATTTTCAAACCAAAGAAAACTTTGAACCACGACATATACGATGTACACGTATCACCGTCTTACAAATGCACCGTCATTTTTAAAAATACAGACTACAAAAAATATTGCTTGAAAGTCATTAACATCAGCCTGGCGTAAAGGGGTGGGGTGGGGGGTTAATAGATTGTTCGTTTAACCTTGTCTTTGAATGAAATGACATGTGGTGTCTGGTAAATACTGCCGCGACAGCTGCATCTACCAGGAAAATTCTCTGTTCTTATATTAAGTGGTTATGTAGCAGACATTCTCTATTCATATTGCGACAAAACGGCGTGGTTCTGGTAATTTTCTTCGAGGTTGACATAATTCAGCGTGCTAAAAGGCGAACTGATAACTATCCATTTATATATATATATATATATATAGACCGCAATCACTGCATGTTAACAATCCATGCGAGGCAGCGTGTCATGTGTGCAAAAGGTGCTGTGTTTTTTTCTTGTTCTTATCTTGTTCAATCTCGATCTCAATCCATGTACTACATTTCTTAAAATCCTATTTTAAGTTTTATGCGAAATAGTCCGCTGTTTTAGTCATTTGCCGTCAAATCGTTACTTTATGGGTGAGCTTGGATGATTTATTGGACCTCAGTTATTCCAATACATTTATTGAAATCCCATTTTGAGTTTTATGCGAAATAGTCCGCCGTTTTGGTCATTTGCCGTGAAATCGTTACTTTACGGGTGCGCTTGGATGAAATATTGGACCTTATACGCATACATTTATTGAAATCCCATTTTGTGTTTTATGCGAAATAGTCCGCCGTTTTGGTTATTTGCCGTCAAATCGTTATTACTTTATGGGTGAGCTTGGATGAAATATTGGACCTTATTCGCGTACATTTATTGAAATCCCATTTTGAGTTTTATGCGAAATAGTCCACCGTTTTGGTCATTTACCGTCAAATCGTTACTTTACGGGTGAGCTTGGATGAAATATTGGACCTAACACGCATACATTTATTGAAATCCCATTTTGAGTTTTATGCGAAATAGTCCAACCGTTTTGGTCATTTCCCGTCAAATCGTTACGTTATGGGTGAGGTTGGATGAAATATTGGACCTTATTCGCATACATTTATTAAAATCACATTTTGAGTTTTATGCGAAATAGTCCACCGTTTTGGTCATTTGCCGTGAAATCGTTACTTTACGGGTGCGCTTGGATGAAATATCGGACCTTATTCGCATACATTTATTGAAATCCCATTTTGAGTTTTATGCGAAATAGTCCACCGTTTTGGTCATTTCCCGTTAAATCGTTACTATATGGGTGAGGTTGGATGAAATATTGGACCTAATTCGCATACATTTATGGAAATCCCATTTTGAGTTTTATGCGAAGTAGTCTGCCGTTTTGGTCATTTCCCGTCAAATCGTTACTTTATGGGTGAGCTTGGATGAAATATTGGACCTTATTCGCATACATTTATTAAAATCCCATTTTGAGTTTTATGCGAAATAGTCCACCGTTTTGGTCATTTCCCGTCAAATCGTTACTATATGGGTGAGGTTGGATGAAATATTGGACCTAATTCGCATACATTTATTAAAATCCCATTTTGAGTTTTATGCGAAATAGTCCACCGCTTTGGTCATTTCCCGTTAAATCGTTACTATATGGGTGAGGTTGGATGAAATATTGGACCTTATTCGCATACATTTATTGAAATCCCATTTTGAGTTTCATGCGAAATAGTCCACCGTTTTGGTCATTTCCCGTCAAATCGTTACTATATGGGTGAGCTTGGATGAAATATTGGACCTTATTCGCATAGATTTATTAAAATCCCATTTTGAGTTTTATGCGAAGTAGTCTGCCGTTTTGGTCATTTCCCGGCAAATCGTTACTTTATGGGTGAGCTTGGATGAAATATTGGACCTTATTCGCATACATTTATGGAAATCCCATTTTGAGTTTTATGCGAAATAGTCCACCGTTTTGGTCATTTCCCGTCAAATCGTTACTATATGGGTGAGGTTGGATGAAATATTGGACCTAATTCGCATACATTTATTAAAATCCCATTTTGAGTTTTATGCGAAATAGTCCACCGCTTTGGTCATTTCCCGTTAAATCGTTACTATATGGGTGAGGTTGGATGAAATATTGGACCTTATTCGCATACATTTATGGAAATCCCATTTTGAGATTTATGCGAAATAGTCCACCGTTTTGGTCATTTGCCGTGAAATCGTTACTTTACGGGTGCGCTTGGATGAAATATTGGACCTAATACGCATACATTTATTGAAATCCCATTTTGAGTTTCATGCGAAATAGTCCACCGTTTTGGTCATTTCCCGTCAAATCGTTACTATATGGGTGAGGTTGGATGAAATATTGGACCTAATTCGCATACATTTATTAAAATCACATTTTGAGTTTTATGCGAAGTAGTCTGCCGTTTTGGTCATTTCCCGGCAAATCGTTACTTTATGGGTGAGCTTGGATGAAATATTGGACCTTATTCGCATACATTTATGGAAATCCCATTTTGAGTTTTATGCGAAATAGTCCACCGTTTTGGTCATTTCCCGTTAAATCGTTACTATATGGGTGAGGTTGGATGAAATATTGGACCTAATTCGCATACATTTATGGAAATCCCATTTTGAGTTTTATGCGAAGTAGTCTGCCGTTTTGGTCATTTCCCGTCAAATCGTTACTTTATGGGTGAGCTTGGATGAAATATTGGACCTTATTCGCATACATTTATGGAAATCCCATTTTGAGTTTTATGCGAAATAGTCCACCGTTTTGGTCATTTCCCGTCAAATCGTTACTATATGGGTGAGGTTGGATGAAATATTGGACCTAATTCGCATACATTTATTAAAATCCCATTTTGAGTTTTATGCGAAATAGTTCACCGCTTTGGTCATTTCCCGTTAAATCGTTACTATGTGGGTGAGGTTGGATGAAATATTGGACCTTATTCGCATACATTTATGGAAATCCCATTTTGAGTTTTATGCGAAATAGTCCGCCGTTTTGGTTATTTGCCGTCAAATCGTTACTTTATGGGTGAGCTTGGACAAAATATCGGACCTTATTCGCATACATTTAATGAAATCTCATTTTGAGTTTTATGCGAAATAGTCTGCCGTTTTGGTCATTTTCCGTCAAATCGTTACTTTACGGGTGAGCTTGGATGAAATATTGGACCTTATTCGCATACATTTATTGAGATCTCATTTTGTCCAAAACGGGGGACTATTACGCACAAGACTCAAATTGGGATTTCAACAAATGTATGGGATTAAGGTCAAATATTTCATCTAAGCGCACCCATAAATTAACGATTTGACGGCAAATGACCAAAACGGCGGACTATTACGCATGTAACTCAATAATGGCTTTTCATAAATGTACGTGAGTAAGGTCCAATATTTCATCCAAGCGCACAATGGACAGAGTGCTCAATACATGGTAAAAGTGAAAAACAGCTCACCTCCACTGACTGTCAGCCAACTGTTGGCCGACAAATAACCAACAGTTCACCAACACAATTTTACACGATGATCACCACCAAGCATGAAACTCAAGTTACTGTTTTGTAACATCACATTGTGTGAAATGTCAAGCATTTAATGTACATAGACGTTTCAACCGTTCGGGCTCCTTCTGATAAAAATTAAAAATACTTAAATACTTGGAATATTTTTTTTAAAAAAAAAAGGTCTTATATAGCGGGCAAGTTTGTAAACAACAGCGATCGACTCAGCTCGACTTCAATGTTTGAAAATTTGGTGTGCTGATAGAAGGGACTATCAAAAGCCACATCAACTACAGGTAATGATGATTTAACCATTTCTTGTATACTTTAGCTGTGAATTTTGTAAGACATACTGTCCTCGCTGCAGTTCATTCAGATGTTTCGCTGCTATGTTTAGGAAGCCATATGTTTGTTCATTTTGTTTTGATTCTGAATTGAACTTTTTAAGACATGAAACACCTGTAACAAAACATTCTATGCCATTTTACTGTGTTTTAATTTGTGTAGTCTCATCTCTGTCCAGTTCTTTACGTAGACGGAAGCTCTTCGTAGAAACTGTCAAATTGTGGTGACCCGTAAAAACTGACCCCGGTCCATGGACCCCCTGTACGGACCAGGTCCATGGACTGCTTACGGACCGGTCCACGGACCACCCCTAACGGACCCCTCTACGGACCACCCCCCAAAAGAGACAACAATTATAAATAAGCTGAAAGTGTTGACTTACCGGTTGTTAGGATAGTTCACTTGTGTTGGCGACTGTTATGCTTCGTAGATTTAACAAGATTTAACAGACTCGAGGTCAAACTTGGGTGCAAATTCATTACACATTGCCATTTCCTTCGCCATGGCAAGGTATGGAGGAAGACCGGAGTGCCTTGAAAATGACCGATAACTATTTTCTATTTGTGCCTTCTTTCCCTCCACCATTTTTTTCAGCCCAATCTCTCGCAGGTTTATAAACTCATCCCAAGCTTCACAAATTAGAGTACCAGCGGAATTACAAATATTAACAAGCCTGGTAAATACCGTATTTCCTCGAATAATAGCCGGGGGCGATTATTTTTTTCGCACCAAAAGGGTGCGATTATTCAAGGGAAAGTGATTATTCGAGGGAGGCGATTATTTCAAATATTGCTCATTGGAAGTCGTGCCCTAAATATTTGGTTTTATTATCCCATTACATGTAAATCAAAAAATTATAATCACATCAAATAAACTGAACATGGGCTTTTTAAGTGTTTCATAGAAAAAACTGTAACAAAACTTATGCTTTTGTAACTATTTTCTCCGTATATACCACTTCATACTCTTCAGTTATTTGTAATAGCTCTGATGAAATTCTTTGTTTAGTTTCAGGGGGTGGTGGTGGGGGGGCTGGTGGTGGGTGTGGTGGGGGAAGCACTTTCAAAATACGTGTATCTTGCACTACTATTTGAGAAGAACAGAAGGAATTGTTCCATGGTACAACACAAACAACAAATGAATACAAAAAAATTCATGGCTGCCATAAGACAAGAGAGGTGTTGTATTTTGTGAAGCCTGTTACAAGTTCATAAACCCGCGAGAGATTGGACCGAAAAAATGGCAGAGGGAAAGAAAGCACAAATAGAAAATAGTTATCGGTCATTTTCAAGGCAATCCGGTCTTCCTCCATACATTGCCATGGTGAGGGAAATATGGCAATGTGTAATGAATTTGCACTCAAGTTTGACCTCGAGTCTGTTAAATCTTGTTAAATCTACGAAGCATAAATATGGTTGCCGACACGCCTGAGTGAACTACATGTATCCTAACAACCGGTAAGTCAACACTTTCAGCTTATTTATAAGTGTTGTCTCTTTTGGGGGGTGGTCCGTAGAGGGGGTCTGTAGGGGTGTACCGTGGACCGGTCCGTAAGCAGTCTGTGGACCTGGTCCATACAGGGGGTCCACAGACCGGGGGTCAGTTTATTCCGGTCACCCTTCAAATTGTGTATGCTTATTAATCTGAGTTAGATTGTTAAAATTTTTTGGCATTTGCAGCTTGTTCTGTCAGAAATGGCACAAGGTAAAATTTAATTGTAAGCCTTTTTACTTAAAAAAGGTTGTATCTGTCAATGAATTTTTTCTGTGATCAATGTGTTGAATTATAAAACAGACTTTATAGTGCTCAAGCTTGCACAATGTCGCCTGATTTTAGCCAACTTGGCCTTGATGGCTAAGTATCTGGCAATATAGCACTTCAATTTTGCACTATAACTGTTAAATATTTACCAAAGCAAATTCCAAGACAATGGAGGTATATTAAAATAATTCAGCCGATCCTGTATGTAATTGGGAGTTCAGAAAGTGTCCCCTTAAATACAGGTGGTGGCTCGATTAATAGGTATAATACACTGTCAGATAGCAAATAAAACTCGGATTTTGTAAACTGGCTGAATTACCTATATATACAGGTTCAACTGACACACCTATGTAATTATTAATAATAAGGTTATTTCGTAAGCTTAATCACTTATCATGCTAACATACTGTACCTTCCACAAATCCAGAACATGGTAAGTATTGAGATTGCAGTGGAGATTTCTCGCACCTCAAAGCACAGAAAAGCTTTCGGTATGTGCATCTCATTACAAGGGCTGCCGTTTCGTGGCACCAAACAGAGGAACTATAAATGGGAAAGTACGAGTCCTCGATTGCTGCATCGACAACACGATCTCTAACCTCACTCCACTTTATTTGTTCCTGTCTTCGGCAATTTTCGTGAGCAGTCACCGAATGCTGCAGAAAATCAGCAGTTTCGCCTACATCCTCCACATGACAGTCGTGCAGTGAAGGCAATTCTGTAGCTGATCAGCCGCATCCAAGTGGCGCAGTCTTAGGACAAAAAAATGAAATATCTTGTCCTCTCGATCCTCTTCTGTCAATAAACGTCGCTTTAAAAGATTCAGGCTTTAAACGCTTCATGACCGGGAAAATAATAAACAATAAAGCGAAAAGCGAATCCAAAATATTAAAAACACTGAGAAGCTTCGACCGCCATTACGGTTTTAGTTTGACCACATTCTATTCTGAATGATGATTGGTCTGAATAATAATAATGGGAGCCATTGTCATTTGAGCTGGCGCAGATGATCATTTAACCTGGGAGGAACCCGTAATTCTAAATTTAGAAGATATGGGTTTAACCCATTTAGAATCCGAGATACGGGTGACAAAAGCTAATATCTTCGAGAACATAAAAGTAACAAAAAAAAAATACATTGTACTCTTAAAATATATAGTATTTACAAATAAATTTATATCATTAGAAATTCATTCAGCCAAACGAACAGCGACTACGCAAAGTTACAACCCTGGATTTTCCTTCTAAAGTCCGTCTGTAAATACACTAGTACGGATAGAATCAGGCAGCGCATTCCACAGCTTAGCTGAGAAATAAGAAAAGGAATTAAGGCCATAGCTAGTTGTTCTAGGTTTACTAAGTGAAGAGCAATAGTAAAATTGTGGTAAAATGTACGCTTTGTAAAGCTTAAGTAAGGTGTCCCTGGGTGTAAGTTTTCGAAAGCGCAGCATAACATTAAATTGATTATTGATCCTTTTGCACACATGGGATATATGACTAGAAAAATTGAGCTTATTGTCTATTTCCTATTGATTATGCATATTATCTATTGATGTGGTTTGTTCAACACACAAGGGAAGAACTTGAACAAAAAATGGCCAACGTTTTCAAGTTGCAATCCATTTCCATCCTAGCCATCCGCAGTCATAAACAATTCGTCATTGTTTCATTGCACTAGTAACGTACAGCAATTGTCAATAAAACCCCAACTATTATTCGTAAAACTATGCTTTTGGCTTTTTAAAGTGATAGTAAAAATCGGAAACCTGTCTGTCATTTCGATAGATTCCCCTCTTGATAATGACATTAGGAAGCTTTTAAGCTACGACGACGGCAACTCAGTTTAACTCAGCTTACACGTAAACTTATACCCCTATCGTGGAACAAGTGGGGATGACGTTCGAGGGTTAAGAAACCACACTTGCAAATTGTAGTGCCTTTACTAAGTTTAAGTAACATTTAGCCAACAGAAGAAATGAACGAAAAATATGGGTTCTGCTTACACAAATCACACTTCACTCGTATATAAATTGGTAAGTTTGCTTTGGTTTGTTCCTGTGATGGTGGAGATATTTGTGTTAACTTTCCCAGTGGATCTTCCTGTATTAACAACTCTAGCACTTGATGACGTTTTCTGGCAAGTGAGGCACGTAAAAATACGTTGTATGGATTGTCTTAAATTCAAGCCCTCTCCGTAAATTCCATACAGTATTGGATCTATTGCCGTGTTTGAGAGAACCAGAAGCTGAGACGCTCTCCAAATGTGCCCTTCACTTGACAAATTGAAATACATCAACGTTCGAAAAATCATGAAAGGCGACCAACATATTATAAAGGCCAAAGTTAGGGCCGATAAAGTTTTGGCAACCTTGCGATGCCGATTGGTGGATGAAGTTGCAAAAGAGTTTTGCGTTGGGAAGACGCGTATACTTGATCGTAAAGTTAGGAAAATAGTTGTTTGAGCATAGATCATATATATTAGTGGAACGATGAAAAAACAAATAGCATGAATACTGTAGTAGACCTGTCTTCCTAAATCTCCGAATGACCTGTTGGTGCAGATAACCTGTCTACTGTAATCTAGTGTAATAACTTGATAGGCATAAAGCAGAGGCGAGCAAACGACTAGACTTATTACCCATAAGGCGATCACCTTTTTATACGCGCTTTCCGGGTCACTCATTCTTGCGTTGAATGGATTTACCACTGCCTTGATTCGTTCAAAGCTGATGAGAACCAAAGTCATTATTGAAGTAGTGTAGCATGCTTCGATCCAAAAACATTGTATTTTACAGGTTACTTGCCCACCAACCCAGGTCCAAAGAAAACTTACTATATCCAATATGCTAAGTAGTGCAAATGTTAAATCGGCGGTCGCCAAGTTGGCTATGAACCATTTCAGCGATGAGGAGCGTCTTTTGTAACAAGCGCATAGGACAAAACAGTTTCCCGTGATAGATAACGAGTACACCACGAAGTAAAAACAAGATCCGAAGATTACCAACGGTAATGAAATTCCATCGTTTTTTGCCATGTTGTTAAGTGTTGATCTGAATAGGCCTTGGATTGTTCTGGTAACAATAGCAATATTACAAGGGCCACTGTAGCGAATACCTGACCTATAGGTCTCTTTGATTACCGCTTCAAATGTATTATTGAAAGCGAATCATATATTCTTTTCTGTGTTGTCCTTGTCCACGTGATCTATCTCAAAGAAATGACACAAAAATAAGAAAACTTAGCCGAGCTTGTAAAGGGAGTGTGGAAAATGACACAGGTCGAATAGAAGCTGATTGAAACGTCTCCTACAAGAGACCTCTGCTTAATACGACGATTCCCACAGCTTTGGTCATTTATAGAATCTTCCAATCTTCCTTAATTGTTTGTTTTTAATTTTACGCAGGCCTTTTATCCAATAACAACATACTAAGGGAAAAGCTTTTTCCTTTGTTAGCATGATGTCTTGCGTATGACATTATTTTTTTCCAGATGTAACCGAAAGCGTCTTTAAAAACAAAAAACACTGCATTATTCCTATTCGATTAGTCTAAAGATCGATGAATCCGATGCCTTAAAATGAATAAATATGTCTCTGTGACAGATAGTTATAGCAAGGCAATATTTTAATGTTTGCTGTTTTCAAGAGATTCACAGAATTTTTGTCGCACGAACACACTTTAGTCTTTAATGGGCCGGGCCCCCTTTGGTTCTCAAATTAACAGCACAGCAAGCTTAAAAACATTAATGGCCTGCAACTAAGAATCCCATGAAGGAAAACCGTGACCATAACCAAATCGATTGATTACAAGAATTTAGCGTCTTGTTAAACATCAAGAAAACTTATTTGCATCAACGCATCCCTTCTGTAAACTGTCACTTTTAGCGGATGTTCGGATGTAAACTAAAACAGATTTTCTATGTTATTACATTTAGTGATCGGAGATTAACAGCTGTCTTGGTTTTGTTTTGAAACTTATACGAATTCTACATTACGAATTGTTTACTCTTCTGCATGGCGTTGGAGACATCCTATTTACTCTGCATAAAATATAGTTTGTCCACTCTAATGTGAACTCCTGGCGCTTGCTTTTAGAAGGAAAAAGCTCTAATGCATTTTACGAATTCATTAGCTTCTTCACTACCTACAAACTCGATTAAAGGTAATTTTCTGCTCAGGGTTTAGAACATTAATCATTGTATGTACGTCATTAGATTGCTTTTAAAATATTTATTAATAGTTTTTTCATGTGAACTCCTACGCTAGTTTTTTAGAAGGAAAAACTTAAGCTCTAATGCATTTTACGAAGTCATTAACTTCTTCACTTAAACTGTTTCGATACAGTTTTGTGGAGGCCATACCTACATTTTTCAATCGGCTTTCAAGCAAAATTACATTTTATTTTACCAGTAAAAGACCAAAACGACCTCCAAAACACAATGATTAATATTCAAAAATACGAAAGTTAATATGAACTTGAATTCTGTTTCCTTTCAATAACCGTCAACCGTCAAAGGCCCTAAAATCTAACCGTCAACCGTCAAAATCGGAAAAATTTAACCGTTAACCGTCAAAGCTACACCCCCATTGAGACCTTCTGATATGTCATACTCCTAGCCCAGGCGGTGTTGGACACGGTCCACGTGACTTCATTCGTCCAATCACGCGTCACTTTAGCGTGTCCAACACCGCCTGCTCCTAGCCTGGGTTAACCATTTATTAGTTCCTTTATATTCCGCGATCATTAACCTTTATATCTTTCGTCGGATCGGGCGTCGGCGCGAGAGCAGTCCTTTCTATTTCGCCTTATTATTCTATTTGTGGTAAAGCTTTCCACTCGATGCTTTGAATACAGCACCGTATGTCTTATTTAAATATAAGTAAACGCTTCGCTGTCTAATGGAAGGTGATTTTGACATTCGCTTAATTAAAGCTAAGACCAGTATTTGATTTCGTAGAGTGAAAATATAGTTCTAAGACTTCCTTTGACGCCATAAGCAATCTCTATTTACATCGTCTGTTTATTTCCAACTATTTAACGTTTGCCGCATTTATTCAGTTCCTATTAAAAGCCGAAATAACGAAATTGTGTTTATTTAATTTCCATGTTATATAGCCAAATACCACCAAACTATAACCCTTGAATAAAGGGATTATATAGAGCAAAACAGAAGCAGTAGTTTGGTGAAGAAGTGCAGGATTACAAGGATGGAAGTGGATTACAGTTCACCAGTTTGATTTCTTGACAGGCGGTCAAGAAATCAAAGTTTCCAGTCTGGTGGAATTTTGAGTTTTTTTGGTCGTTATTTTGTCTTTTTAGTTCACATTTCTTTGCGTTCATCACTTTTGGTAATTTTTGTCTTTCTATTTCAAGATAATAAAGCAAGTTTAAAGCAAGCTCCTGGCCTTAATCATGAAAACACTATAATTCAGCCGGGACAGTGTCCCTTTAAGGAGACAGCTGTTTTAATTACGAGCTTTATGTTGTCCTCTATAACATTCAAATCGAGACTGGGAAGTTATTTGCTTTATACTAATCACAAATCAAACTGATCATTTAATACAAAGAAAACGATCAAGGAATGAAATCACCAAAATCTATGCTTATTTGGATCGAGTTTCCAAACCACCCTCACGCTTATGTAAGATGCTTGTAATACGAGAGGGATGAGAGCACGAGAAAGGTAAACCAGTCTCACGCTTATGTAAGATGCTTGTAATATGAGAGGGACCGACGAGAGCACGAGAAAAGAGTGAAAAGTCTCTGGCACCGAAGGTTAACCACCCTCACGCTTGTATTAAAGATGCTTGTAATATGAGAGGGATGACAGCGCGAGAAAAGTCTCTGGCACCGAAGGTAGTCAATATGATCAAGCATTGTTAATTTTCTCAAACAATTTAAACGCACTGAAACGGAAACAGGTTTCATTTTTATCATATCGATGCATGTGCATTTCTAAAACAAGGTCAAATAATGAAATACGGAAACTGGACAACTGTGTTGCATAATTGTATGATTTAAAATGCATACGGCTTTTCGGTGAACAAAAACAGGGACAATTGTTTCATTTTGGTCCGCTAAGTACAAAAAAATTGAATCCGATGTGACAATAAATAATTTTGAAAATTCGAAGTTGTATTTTACCGTTTCAGGAACTGTAATCACTGTATTGTCCGTCATAAAGAAGTTCACTTTATAAACATTTACTCTATACGGTCGATCGACATTTGAAGCCCGTTATCCGTATTACAGAGGTTCCGTATTGCAGTGGGTCCGTAACAGAGGTTATTTTAATAGAAAATATAGGATCTTTGTCACAAAACAATTCTTGGATTTTTTAAAAAGTTTTTTTTTTTTTAATTTATAGTTGACCTTTTTTATTTGTGTAAGCCCAGTGGAAATTTGGGCTTTAAAAAAATTGACGTGATGTTCAAAACTGCAGTCGTGATTTGACAAACGCTATTCGCACGCTTTTCAAAAACCGACGGACGTTTCCTGAAAACACAACAAACAGACATTTCGTAATTCGTAGCATTCAACGCACACATTGTTAGTACTCGTCACGCAATCCATTCCTGCCCAAGGATTTCACATTGTCTCCTTTTTTTCTGCTTCAAGTGATGTCTAACCTTGGGCTATAGGAAAAGTGCACGCATTTCGACTATATAAAGTTTTATTTACCTGTAAACGAAAACTTACATTGCGCACATTAAAAAGAATAAAAACAAATATTCACAGCTTTCTCACTTTGTTCTTAAAGGCCCACCTTCACCCAAAAGACGTTGCGGTCGTTTGTTTATGTTTTGAAATGCTCCATTGTTCATATGCGTTATCTGATTGGTTGCACGCATTCAAGCGTGAATTACGTGTTACACGAAATTCAGTACAGAAAGTGATCACGGCGCTCACAGCATTTTGGGTGAAGGTGGGCCTTTAAGTCATATCTTGGGAAAATACAGTTCGCAGAACATGATTATAGATAATTGTTGGTTCCTTTTAGAGTTTACAAAACACTTATTTTCACGAGATGCGTGAATTGTTTCGCATCAAATGATCTCAGATTGTTAAATCTGTATACGTATGAAACTTATCACTAATCCGTTAAGTATTATTTACACCTCAAACAACGGAAATTAAAACTGAACTTTTTTGTCAAAAACTGAATATTGTATTCGACCAAATGCTTTTTAAACTTTAATAAGTTCCTGGCCTATTGGCTTCCCTTATCAAATACGTTGTCGGCCATGTAGTTGAGTATGTTGCCTGCCGGTCGGTATCGACCAACCACGTATGTCAGTTTTCCATCAGCTGTTTTCGCTCGGCCCATTCCCAACTCTTTAGTGCTTTTCCAGACCACCTGGGTGAAATGTCCAGTGCCGCTCTGCCATCCACCACGACTGAAGTTATAGTCTTTGTATTCATCATACCTGCATGTAGTACAACGCAGCATTCTGAGTAAGTGTCATTTGTTGATGATGTCATAAATCCAGCATTAGAGAGTTGTATTCAGATCATTAAATTATCATTTTAAATGGTTTATTTTAACGCTACTTTGAAGAAGCCCCCTGACTTGTAGTTATAACGACATAAGCTAAACCTTAGTTTATTTTGTTTGTTTGTGTGGCGCCGAGCCGTAAGAATGCATCTCATTGCAAGCGATGGTCAAAGCGTAATCGGATGTGATATTTTCTTCTGCCTAATCAGTATATTTTGTTTATAATCAGAAAAACAAAAATAATACTGTTTTAATCTTTAATGAGGATGCTAACGTAACAATAAACTGGTTTACAGGTGGGTCCTGAAAGATTAATACAGTAAAAACCCACGTAAAAGAACCTAGATTTTTCCAACTTAGCCTAAGTAGGTTCTTATAGAAATGGTATTTAGTGGGATTTTAGGCTACTTAGGTTCTTAAATAGGTTCTTAATTTGATAGGGGCCTACTACAGAGCATATGTGATATGGAAAGCCATTGATGCATGACATAGATGCAAGGAAGTTTCAATGTGCACTGTGACTTCGAAAATGAGAGAGACACATGGAACTGTATTCTTATTACAATTGCGTTGTGTAATCCAGTATTGGCGCAGACATGATATGGTTTTCATTTTAGTTCATTCTTTGAATCTTACTGACTTAAACCTAGATGACAATTTTTTTCTGTATTTTCATCTGTGGCTTCATTTTTGTGAAATAAGAACCTATTAAAAATTTTAGCCATAATAGGTTCTTATGAAAAGGGGGTTTGAAATGAAAATTTTAGCCTAACAGGTTCTTAAATTTTAGGTTCTTATACGTGGCTTTTTACTGTATAAGAATGAAAACATCGCAGCATTCCAACATTGCAGGATGAAAACATTTACTCGGGCAGTTAGTTTGTTTGTTCAAGTTTCTACTAACCACATGGTAGTTGCTTTCTCTCCAGCAGAATCAAAACTTCCTGTGAACATAGCTATGTTCTCCCCTGCTTCCTTTCTTTCACTCTTACTCGCATGCTGCAATCTACTGGCTTGTGCAAGTTTCTCGGCCCAGGCTTGCGCTTCATTGGCCAGATCGTCCGCCCATGTCATAGCTGGTACGCCGTGCATTGAGCGGAACGTATTGTGTGCGTCCAGAGACTGCTTTGGGAATTCTGTGCTGGATGGCTTGATTCCTGCTAAAAAAAAAAAAACATTTATACAGATGTGTCATACACATTGCATTTTTGACATAAAAGTTAAATGATCAGTACAATCTCTTTCAACAAATCGTGTACTTTGTACCATACAAGAATAATGCAAACAGGCACACTTTACCATTTTGTTTTTCAGCATCTCTTAATTGCTTGTCTTTAATAGCGGGGAAAAAGAAGAGACGAATATTTAGTGCGGTGTTTAGGTGCCTGATCTGTATTCATTAGCCCCATAACAATGAAATAAACTATAACTGCAAAAAAAACATTTATATACTTAGCTTCCCCCGCCTGCAGTATAGTCTCTCGATGTAGAATATCGAATGTAAGCGATGTAGAAAATGATAAAAATGGCTGGTAATTTCAAGCAATTGCACCGTAGCAATTAGTTGTCAAATAGTCAAATACCGTGATATTTTTACTGTTTCACCAATTACGTATTAACCATGTTTACCTCAGTCAAATATCAGTAAAATTCATGCAGTGTTATGATAAATGAAAGAAGGAGTACCGGGTATGTTAAACCCGACATAGTTGATCGAGGGACTGGTTATGAAACTTTGCAGACTTCAATGGCGATAACATGCAAAGGAGTTATAATTTATGTTGAACCGTACTTGACCGTGCACATCTTTTGTTTTTTTATCACACGCTATGGCTGAATAACTTAATAGCACCATTTCTATTGGTCAGTTGCTCGAACAAAAGATCAACATTTGTTGTGTTGTACACGGTCAAGGCCGAAAAACTAACAAAAACATCGAACAAAGACATTTCTCAGGTTTCATAACAATTGCACAGTTTTTACTATGGTTAAACTGAAGCTACGAGCTTCGGTACATAAATCCTGAATTTGGCAACACTTACCATTACCAAGTGAACCCTTGATATCCTTTGAAAATTTCTCAAATGGATCTGTAATAACATGTTTAGCAGTGAAAATGAGGTTCACCAGTCGTTATAAGAGATGTAGCGAGGGAAGGAGAATTAAATGAATGCATTACCCATTACTAATATCTATCAGGTTCTCACTTCTATTGAAAGTTCTCTAGAATATAATCATGTAGTAGTTGAGGGATGAATGCAGTTTACAGCATTTATTGTAAACGAAAACTCTGCAATGAAATGCCGAGTCCACCCTCAATTTAATTGTCAGTGTCTTAAGTGGCAAAAGTCTAGCGTTGTTTACGACACTAAGGTTTCTTTTTTAGGCAAGCTTCACGGTTAAAACCTATTCTCTTTTTTTACGAAATGTAAGGAGACAAGAACAAAACCTCGGGTTATTCAAATAAGTAATGACAAAAATACCTCCTTTTCTCGAGTCACAGTTGATTTTCCTCGCATCTGCTGGTTTCACATCATCACTATCATCAGTTGCCTTAAAATTTATCAAGCACTTGATTATTATGTCTAAAAATGCAATGTTATGTTGTATTATTGCTTTTTATCCCTTATTAATCAGTCACTAATCGCTCAGAATATTCCTTTTCATTTTTTTTTTTGGTTTCGTTATGAATTGCGAAATTGTAAATCTCAAAAATGCAATCAATCAACCACTCATGGATTGCTAGCCTCACTCACGCTCCCATTTGCCCATTCAACCAACAACCCGAAAAACCCGAATAATGCATGTTCATCGCTAGAATAAAACAGTTACAAATTAAGTGAAAGATTTTGCAGTTTAGCGTCACCAAGGGTTTCCAAAAAATCCTGGTAATAATCGAACAAAAATCGGTAATTCTCTTGTAGCCTTCTTTAACTTAGTCTTAAATGTTCCATACCTTGGGTTTAACGTTGTCCTGAAATTGATGCATGAAATTTCCTGCGGGGTGATATCGGGCTACCACAAAGATCTTGCCATCATCGCTCCTAGCCTTGCCAATTCCCAGTTCCTTTGTGTCTTGCCACACGACTTGTGTAAAGTGACCAGTGCCGCTTTTAAATCCTGGGTTTTTGAAGTCATATCTGTGAGAGAGAAAATAATAACAGAAACTGGTTAACTTCGAGATAACTGTATTGTGTTTGACTACTTGGTGGGTTGGGAAGGCAAAGGACTATAAATTTCACAACTTCTACCCGCGGTTTCTTCTACTTTTGTTTGCATGTATCAAACTTGTTAACTAGTTTATTTGCAATTATGGGCGAAAAGGAGAGAAACATGCTATTTATGCCTTATCTCAATTAAGCCTATTGTTGGTATTCTCTTGAGAAGAAAAAAAAATGCGACAACATAATTCTTGGATGTCCTACTTTTGCTTAGGTGAAATAGCACTTATCCTGCACTTACTTGGCAATCTCTGCCGGCGTAACATCTATACACGACTTCTACCCTAGTAACATTATTGTGTTTGACTGATATTTTGGTGGGCTGGAAAAGGCTTAGAGCCATAAATTCTCAAAAACTTCTGTCCGCGGTTACCTCCACTGCCGCTTGTATGTAACTGACTTTAACTTCTTAACTCATTTATTTGCGTTTATGGGTGAAAGAGGAAATAGACTAGCTATGCCTTGTCTCGATTCCCTGTTGTTGGCATTCTTCGTTCACGAAGGTAAAGTAATATTTCTATTCCCTGCTTACTTGGCAACCTCTGCGTACCACCGATCAACGGCGTCTGCCCCAGTAACGTCATCTTTTCCCATTACAGCGTAGACATTTTCACCATCATCCGTATCATCGTGTCTCAGACACCCCTCTTTAGCCAGTTGATTGGCCCACATTTCTGCGTCTTTTTCTAGTTTTCTTGACAGCTTCAGCTCAGGAGCCTGATGTAGGGATCTGTATCTGTTGTGTGCTTCAAGCGCGTCCTTACTAAATTTATTCATCTTTGATCACTGAGTTTAAAAGAAAGAAAATATGATATAGTCAATATTAGTTTGCTAAAAGCTGTTGCTGAGAACAATTAATTGGTTGCAGACCCGTTCTAAAATGGAAAAAATAAATAAAACATACAATAAATGTAATGGTGTCATGAACATCGAATTTATCTATTTTAGCGACAATCTCAAATTCTTAATTGTATAACTCGCTGTACTTCTGTAAGAATGTTTTCCTGCAAATTCATACCAATCACCAAGAAAACATTTTAGTTTTCACTCGCTTCAGGGTGAAGATAACTTCTTTTCGCGTTCAATGCTTAAACGTCAAGGCTAAAGTGCTTCTCACCCATCCAGTATAGAAACAGTTCAACAAAATTTAAGCTTATGACTTTTTATATTTTAAAAGTTATGACGGCTATAATCAAGTTCAACTGCTATCGCTGCCTAAATTACCTTTCTGTTGAAGCTGTCGTCGTTTCTTCTGTCTTCAGTGGTTTTGTCGTCCTTTCTTTACGGCAATCTCTGCAGCTGCGAGTTTCGACTGTAATGCTCGAAGAACAACTTGAACTGCTTATATAAGTACTTTCATTTCCCCGCCCATTCCTCTAACTTGACGTTGGTACCATGTGAATATGAAGAACGTACACGCGCAAAAATAACCACAATGGTGAGGTACTCACGTAATTTTAAAACTTCCTGGGTCTTCTTTCCTGCGGACGACGAAAGCAAATCACGCGTGACTTTACCTTGGCTTAAGTCCTTTTTTCAACCGCAGGATTATCTAAATCTATCTGCAAGATTTATTCACAAGTCATGCCCTCGTGCATATGAATGAAAGGAAGCTGATTCTCTGAACCAAGCATTTACATATTCAATCGCATATTACAGACGATTAATGAACAAGTTCTTCGCCAACGTACTGAGGCCATACTGTTGACTCGATCGTTAAGACAGCTATGTATTATTCTGTGACCATCAAACAACCTGAAATGTTAGTGTTACCTTGATTATTTGAATGATAGGCTTTTATTTCATGATCGATTAAACGGTTATTCAAGGTGAATACCGTCTTGATGCATTTATTTCAGTATCTGTTTGTTCGGCCTAGCGGAGAACATAAAAATTACGAGTAGATAAGCTTATGTGACAAAAAATATGACCGTGATGTCGACACAAATTGTTCGCTATGAACTACTTGACTGCTAGGATTTCGACTGCTGGAATTATTAAATATGTATGCATGTATCCATGTATGTGTGTATGTTTGTATGTATGATTATACCGTTATGAAATTAATATCGTGCGTGCCAAGAGTTAATGCTTTTGACAGTTATCAACGCGAATTATGAAAATTCAATGTCTATAACTTATTTAAAATACTTTTCTATATTTGTACACTTTTGTTTATCAGTGGTTAAAGGGGCAATGTCACCTATTTTAAGCATCACTTTGTAAACTAGGAAAAAAAAAACCAGATTTGTCTCAACAGAAACCTAACTTGAAACATTGCTGCAGTTTTATTAAAAATAGCACAACATATGAACTTGAAGAAATTGGCAATTATTTTTTAAAGTTGTTCCCAGGAAAAATCGCTTAAAAGTGATTATGGTTTGTTATTTTTTTGGGGGGGAATGGGGAATGGCATGAGCAAAGGTACTTTATTTATAGTAAATTATTTCAAACACTTAAGACCGAAAGTAGCAAAATCTCTTTGTCATTGTCCCTTCAATAGCCCGCAAGTAAGAGGCGCTGCATGTCAATTTAACCTCTTAACCTTTTGACGTATGTGTTGACGTACGCGTGTTTATTTTGCAAACAGTTTGTTTGAACATGGTGCTTCACTGTCATATCCCCGCACTAATCCAACTGTCATTTCTTTAGCTGTTCCATCTCATCTGCACGTACGTGTCGGAACTTTTGCAGAAAGAGGCAGTAACACATCATTCAATTGCTCTTGGTATATAATTAAACTTCAGTGGGTTTTTTGCCGTGTCATTGCAGACTCCGGTGACTACAACTGACGCAGTGATGCAGAAAAAAACAGGAAGTCGCAATTTGTCAGATTTGTTCAACTACAGAATACTCTGTTGATACAGGATATAGGGATATGATACTTGAACCGGTACTCGATACCATTGCGAAATCTACTACATATTATTACAAAGGAACTAATAAAGCAAGGCTGACTGTACAACTGGGATTATAAGTATATTCTTTCCAGTATTTCGTCAGTTACGGCCTGACTTCTTGAATGTACTCATAATCCCAGTTGTACAGTCAACCTTGCTTTATTAGTTCCTTCGTATTTAAATCAAATTTGCTGACTAGATCCACCAGGATCCGACGCTTTTACATTATCCGTTGGCCCTTACAGAAATTTCCAAAGTGTTCATATTATTACAAGCCTGGTCGCTCTGGGGGAATTTTGATTAAATTTATGTTTGTTAAGATAAATATCTGTCATCACATCAAGTTTCCTAACGCGACCGGCAGTTTCGCAAAAAGTTGTGTAATACGGCTGGGTATTTAACGAGTCAGTTTTTATTTTTTCGATCCAAGAAACCAACGAGTAAAAATGACTAGCCGTATTACACAACTTTTTGCTGAAATACACGACAGTCATCTTCTCCCAAGTCTATGTTGGGAAAGTACTCGATACCTAGAGTGATTTTCGTAAGACCGTGAAACAGTATCTAACTAACCCTAACCCTAAAACTAAACTAAAGAAAACAATGGAATTAGTGTCTTATCTCTCTCCTCCGCAGAGGCCTCCCAGTCACGCTCCACGCTTGGCAAAAAAACGCGCGGAGGCTGGGTAGAGGTGAAAAGTAAAGCGCGCGGGGAACACTTTCGCTCTTCCCATCGTTCCCCGCGCTCCCATTTTCTCTTTTACTGTTCTTTACTGTATAGGAGCTTCTGCGGAGGAGAGAGGTGTCTTATAGTGTCTTCAAGTGCCTACAAACTAAGTAACTGTTTCACGGTCTTTTTCTATTGCGAAATCTACTACATATTATTATTAGGCATATCATCTTTTGAATTTTCTGTCGACGTGAACTCACCCCTTTAAACTTTTCTTATCTTAGACTGGCTTTATATGTACGGTTGAAACTCTCTATTAAAGACGATCGTCCGTATTGGAGAGGTGTCCGTGTTAAGAGGTTGAGGATATGACGTCATGAAAGCTCCACTGTCAAAGCAGGACCACACTCATCTTTTAGTTATTGTGCAATTAATTTTGAAGTTTGTTTTGCTCCAGGGTTTTGCTTAAGCAATCGCTCGTGATCATTGGAGTGTATTGAACATTATTCGAAGATAAAAACGTCTGTGGCAGTCATCATATTAAACAATCTTTACATCGATGCATGATGCATGGCGAACTCTGCTTTAATTCGCGGTTATTTGATTATAAAAATGAAATACAGCTTTTATCGAACAAAAACAGGAACAATTGTTTCATTTTGGTCCGCTTATCACAAAAAAAAAATTAAATCCGATGTGACAATAAATAATTTTGAAAATTCGAAGTTGTATTTTACCGTTTCAGGAACTGAAATCACTGTTATCTGTATCCGTTATCCGTATTACAATTACAGAGGGTTCGTATTACTGAGAGGGTCCGTATTATAGAGGGTCCGTATTACAGAGGGTCCGTATTATAGAGGGTCCATATATAACAGGTGGTCCGGTATTACAGAGGGTCCGTATAACAGGTGGTCCGTATTACAGAGGGTCCATATTACAGGTGGTCCGTATTACAGAGGGTCCGTATAGCAGGTGGTCCGTATTACAGAGGGTCCGTTTTACTACAGGTAGTCCATATTACAGAGGGTCCATATAACAGGTGGTCCGTATTACAGAGGGTCCGTATAACAGGTGGTCCGTATTACAGAGGGTCCGGCGCGTATAACAGGTGGTCCGTATTACAGAGGGTCCGTATAACAGGTGGTCCGTATTACAGAGGGTCCATATTACAGGTGGTCCGTATTACAGAGGGTCCATATTACAGGTGGTCCGTATTACAGAGGGTTCGTATTATAAAGGTCGTTTGAATAGAAAATATAGGAATTTTGTCACAAAACAATTCTTGGCTTTTTTTTTTCGATAGAGGGGCCAGCGCTGATTATATTGTTTTGTTCTTCTGTCAGAATAAAAGGGAAAAAAAAAACAAACAAAACAAAAATCTTCTCCTCGGATGTAGTTAAGTCTATAACGTGGCTTAATTTGTCTGACTTGTATTAAACTGCTGAAATGAATTTCATTAACACGGTAACAAGCAACCTCGTTCCCAGTGCGTTTTCCCTTTTCTTTTGTGGGACCGAGGTTGTGCCTGAACAAGGGAAGCGGGCTCAGAAATTACTTTCCGGGCAAGGCACGGGATGAAGGGTTGTTGATTTTTGTCAACCTTCCTGAGTTTGCTTCAGGGTATCCTGTTAACTCACCTTGTTCTCAGGATACTCTCGTTTAGAGGGAAGAAAAGAGAGGACTGGGTAAGATGTTGCACAAACTGAAGTTGCAGAAAACGTTCACACATTAAATTCGTGTTTTTCAACTCAAACAGGTCAGCGGAAACGTTGGTGAGAAAAGAAACAAGTTCTGTTTGTCGCCAACACTTCGCTTACAGTTCAGTGATGTTACGCTCACAGACATCATCAGCTTCAGTTTACTTACACGAGATTGCCAACTTCAGTTTGTCGTTCGACGGCGCCTTGAATGATGAAATAAACTACAACTCCGACACAAACTGATTAAAGTGGCTAGGATTCGGGGATTTAGGCGCAGACGGTTAATTGCTTGCATGAAACATAAATATTTGAGGAGTGGACAACTGCCGGAAAAAAAACAGTACTTCAGACAATACAATATAAATGTGTATATTTTCTATAGATATATCTAGCTTTCTAACAATGAATATAAAAGCTAGTTTAACATTTAATTGGCTTCCCAAGTACTGAGTACTTTTGTCTTTTGTTATTTTATATTTGTTTGTTTCGCCATATAATAAACTTACCGTGATAAAGAAAAAAGGTTAAACCATAAAAGGAATGAATAGAAATGGCAGGGGGTCCGCAACACCATTATTATCCACTTACTGGGGGCCGGCGGAAATTACATATGAAAAAGTATAATGCTGTTGAATACGAAGTAAAACGAGAATAGATCAGTTAATATATTCTTGAAGCTACATGCAGCAAGAAACTGGGGGAGTGAAGCTCCGAGCACTGGAAATTACAGCCGAGGTTTAAATGTCCGGGGATCTTGACAATTATAACGCTTTTCTAACGATGCACAATATAATATTTGAACATAACTGATTTAGACATTGTTGTGTTTTTGATTTGATTTCATGTATATTATAATCATGTCATGCACTGCAGATGTGCGATTATAAACGTTGTCGCAAAGTTGGTTGGGTCACTTCAGTAAAATGTGCAACGTGCTTTAGGCTTAAGTAGATAAAATATGAGCGGGAGATCTGTAAGGGCGTTAACAATGGCGAGCCGAAGGCGAGCCATTGTAAACGCCCATACAGATCGGACGTGAATATTTTATCGTACTTATGAAATGAAACAATGAGTAGAGATCTGTATGAAAAGTTGATGAATACTAATTAGCTGAGCAGGTGTCTGTATCAAAAGTTAATTCTACTGTTTAATAATTCTTCAACTCGGTTGATTTGTATTGGGCACAGGGAACCCAAAACGCTGTATTCATTTAATAAAATATTGTTATTCACCTGTGTTCTTGTTTCTTTTTGAGTGGTTTGAATCAGAGCAAAGACGGTTGACCTTGCACGTTTCAAATATTATCTTGTCTGCCGCTTTAATTGTAAATGCGACTACTAGTGGTTCCATATTGGAAGTGAAGTGCTGCCACATTTGGAAGCCTTAATTAACCCATTTACTCCTGCGCGATTTCTCAGTTTTTAAACAAATCAACGCGAATAAACCTGGCAATGCGCACAAGAATAAAAGCGAACAGAGACTTGAAAAAAAAAAACATCTCTCCAGTCTAGAATAATCAGTGTGAACGATTTTCGAATATCAGTTGCGTATGAAAAATAGCCTGAAAAATAGCCTGAAAAACTAACTTGCAAGTCAAAATATGAAAAATTACGCAGACATTTTGAATTTTGCAATGCGGGGGAAATTAGAGCTGCGAAATGCAAATCCAGACCAATTCTTGAAATAACAAACACAGGAAAAAGGACAGCAAATTCTCTCGATTTTAATAAAGTTTTATTCAAATATCTATCAGATTACTCTCAAAAACAAAACACGTTATAAGTTATCGCACCGAGGAAATTGTCCAATTGCAGAATACCCGGCCCATTTTCAGCGACATAAATCAAAACTGCTACCGCGGTCCGCAGTCCATTATTTGACCTCCACAACGAAACAAAAGCATTGTGTGTATTTCTCGTTCTTTAAGCGTGTCAAGCGAAAAATATAAAACGGTGAGCATTCATCGTTTAAAAAAAAAAACATACATTCTCAACGAACCTACATTCACAGTCAAACACTTCGGGAACACGGACAGCGGTAGCAGTCCATTTAGTACTTGCCTAAATTCACAGTCAGCCACTTCGGGACCGCGGACCGCATAGCAGTTCATTCTAGTACTTGCCTAAATTCACGGTCAAACACTTCGGTAGCAGTAGATTTATGCCGATATTGCAAGTAGGCCAGGTATTCTGCAATCGCTTCCAGCTCTCTTACCATCTCTTTAAAGGAATAAAAATATTCTTAAAGGACTTTTTTCTTTCCATTACTCGGTAATCCAGCATAACATCGTGCTTAAATTCACGCAGACGGGCGGAGGGGACTGGGTACTGCTAACAAACATCCATCCGTATAATTGCAAGGTCGAGTATCAGAACAGAATTACGATGGCTGCCCTGTTGGGGCAGCAATTAACTCTCTTCTCGTGGCCGTTAAATTTGGAAACCCGAGATTCTCCCCCGAGGAGAGTTAATAGTTAATGTAATGGAATTTGAGTTAATAATAATGGAAACTTGAGACGTAATAGGCGCGTCGTATTTACGAAGCGGCAGACAAGATAATATTTGAAACGTGCAAAGCCAACCGTCTTCGCTCTGATTCAAATCGCTTCCAAAACGACTCAAAAAGACACAGGAAAACAGGTAAATAACAATATTTTTATTAAATGATTATGTTATAGCTATAATACAACACTTGGGTTCCCTATGTATTGGGGTTTACAGAGGTGTATATGTGACTCAAATACCACCTATTGATTTGACGTAAATGTTATGAATTATTAATGAATTTTATAATATTAATTGCAGACCTTTTGAAATGACAACTTTATCTCTATATATACGATATATCACTTATCCTTTAAACACTTGTATATAATCGATTGGATTATCTTTGCAATTATTATTTTTGAGCTTTGTAGTTTGTAGCTAAATTATGAATTGCAATGAGTAAAAATGTACTAAGCCCTAGATAAAGTAATAAACACATTTTATGTTAGTCGGTATCAGCCGACCATATTTGATTTACTTTGAAAAATTCGTATTGGTGAACTTATTGATATTTTTTACCTGCAATAGCTAATCTAGTAAACACTATATGCTAAGCCACATATATACATATACAAACGATACATCATAGCTATAAATTTCAGGAAAAGAAAAAATCTAGGTTGGATTCTAGGCTCAGCGACTTCCTTTAGGAAACACATTATCCGCCATGTAATTAATTACGTTGCCTGCCGGTCGATATCGACCAACCACAAATGTCAGACTGCCATCCGAGGTTTTCGCTCGACCCATGCCCAACTCTTTGCTACCTTTCCACACGACCTGGGTAAAATGTCCAGTCCCTCCCTGCCAACCGCCACGCCGGAAGTTGTAATCTTTCACCTCCTCATACCTGATAATAAAATGCAGAACTTCGTGTTAAGAAAAAGAAAAGAAGGAAACAAAGAAACAAAAAAGAAAACAAACAGAAAAAAACGAAAAAAAAAAAAAGAAAAGAAAATTCGACACATGCTACAAGGCATACGGGCGATCTAATGTGGTTAGAAATCGTTTCATCAAAAGCGGTTTGCTGTTCTATAATCTATAGTCAGCACTTAATTTCTTATATGAGCAAACAGTCGATTATTTGCAGTATTTCAGCGAGTTTATCGTCAATAAAATGCACGTGAAATGCAAACTGCCACAGGGTACAACGGATTTATCTCCATTAGAAATATTTTAGCCAACGTAAACCTACGGTTCGTAGTACCAGACAAAGAAAGTTATCGACACTGAAAACAGGAGTACCTTCGAATAAATAACTGAGATGACTACGATCGAGAATCGAAACTTTTTTTTTCTGCAAAGCCTGAGAATTGTAAATACCGTTTTTTTCCCGAGTAAACAGCCGTTTATTCTTACAAAAACACTTACCACATAGTAGTAGCTTGCTCTCCAGCGGAATCAAATTTTCCCGTAAACATGGCTATGTTTTCTCCGGCGTCTTTTCGTTCACTCTTACTTGAATGCTGTAATGTGCGGGCGCGTGCAAGTTTCTCGGCCCAGCCTTGTGCTTCTCTCGCAAGATCATCTGCCCATTTTAAAGGCGGGACGCCGTGCATTGAACGGAATTTATTGTGTGAGTCCAGAGCCTGTTTTGGAAAGGATCCCTTTGGAGAGGACGTGGCTGAAGTGGAAGGCGTAAATCTTTCTGCTGGAAAAGGAAAAAAATATATACTAAACTTCGTTGTTTTCAGCCTTCTTCGTTTTTTATCGTAAAGAGGAGCATAGTGCATATTACAGAAATCATATATATAACCTTTAACTATTTACAACATTATTTCTATAAATGAAACCACTAACTAATATGCATTTTCATACATAAATTTAAATTATACTTCAAACGTTAAAGCAGCTGTAGTAACATATCAATATCATAAAAATTAATAAAAAAATTAAAAATTGATTAAAAATTAATCACACCTATAATTACTTAATCTCTTAACAGCATACTTACAGCATAATTATAAAGTATCTTTGACTCTGGTGTCGTTATCTAAAGAGTTAGCAGCTTTATTAGGCTCGATTACCGGCCGCTGTTCGGGAAATGAGCCCGCGCGAGAAAGCGGCGGAAATCGAGCCTACGGCTTTATATGACAACAACAACAACGTTTATTCGCACTGTAAAGTTACAATCGACTTCTTTAAAAAGTCCGTTTTAGGTGGAGGCAATAAAAATGTAAGTTTCCCCCTAAAATTAGTCTAAAAAACGATCTTAGAAAATATTCAGAAGAAAAGGCACAGAGAAAGGCCATTATACCTCTAAAATAGGTCATTGACTATACATTGTGCGCACGACCTAAGGTACTATTTGTATCCGTTTTACTATAGTTAAGGGTATTTATTTTGTCAATACAATGTATTGATACATTATAAGAAAATATCCAAAAGAAGAGATAAGTCAGGCTAAAAAGGCTATGATATGCGTAATTGCCTTTCGTGCAAATTATACCTCACTGGATATTATTGTGTGCCACTTGACAAGTTTATTGACTATAAAGTGCACGCATGTGCTGAGGTATTTGTATCCGTTTTACTATATAGTTTAGGTCATTTATTTCTTTAACACAATGTATTGCTACATTATGTCTTTTTTGATAGTTTCAAACTATTCTGGGGTATACCTATGATCATTTCCTGCACGAGTAAACTGATTGTTTAACAAAGATTATGTAATCTAACGAAAACAACGTCTAGAATTGAAATACAAATAAGACATTCTCTATAGAATTACGCATAAAATAATTTTCATATATTACCTGGTTTAGTCTCTCTGGGTTTAGCACTGCTCCACGAAGACGAATGAGAGTAAGAAGTTGGTTGCGCTGAAATGAAATCAAGTCAAAATCAAATTTATTTTTACATTCACCGTTGTTTCGTTCCCTTATGACCTGCTGTTCGTACTCGCTACAGATGATTTTACGTATCGATAAGTACTAGCTTGATCAGTGTGTATATGGATATGATCAAAGATCATAAACAAAAGGAAACTCCTCTTTCCCACCGGCAAATACACCAGTGTACGTCTTTTTGTCCGCTATGATGTTGTATACCAACCCTACACCACTTCATTGACGTACTCACACTCGCGGGTCATAACTGTAAAAATCTATTCCTGAAAGTTTGAGATAAAACTAGCAATAAAACAAAAAGAACAGCAACAACAAATGATGCAGTAAATAAAGTCGACCAACTCTTAACTGATATTGTTATATCAATATTGTGGTTCTAGATATTTAATTATTGTATGAGTATCGTATTTTCCACATTACCATTTCTCTCTCCCCATTTCTCCCACTTGTCTTTCCTGCCCTGAACAGGGTCTGTAAGGAAGAGAGCAAAACCATTACGTATAGTATCCTCGTACGATCCTCAAAACCACTCAACAAAAGCGTGTAAAAGTTAATTTGCCATCTCTTTAGTCTCGGTGCCTATGCATTATTAGTCGCCCAGTCCGCCAACGGTCGATTAAGATTACCTGTGACATAATTTCTATTGATAGATGACAAATGCATGTTATGTTTCTCTATATCTTATCTTAGGAGTATTGAGTTGAAATGTGTTTTGAACTGATGCGGCGGTGTAATAATGGTTTTAGTTTTATCCATGACTGATTTATCATTCATTTTAAATGCATCTCCAAATACTGAATACTTGCCATCGTCGAACGAGCTTCTTATATCCCTTGAAAACTTCTCAAATGGATCTATAAGAGAAGATAAACGTCGAAAAGTCTCATAAAATTTCAATTTTAAGTTTTCTTTGCCATACCGCATTTCTTCCAAAACCTCTCCGAGGAACTTTGAAATTTTCTACGCGGTGGCTTCAGAATGCAATAGTCTTAAGTGAATTCCCAGTTATAGGCTCACATAAAAGTAAATGCATTAAAATAACTGCATGACTGCATGGTCTTTAAAACTCTTGTCCCCAATACCCCCTGACTCCTCAGGCGTTATTTCGAAAAAAATTAAGAATGGTGTATTTTATCCGTGACCGCCAAAAACATCAGTGAAAGAAATCCTTGAAAACAGGACGTCGGAGTTGAAATTGCTGGACCGAATAATGACGATAGATACATATTAAGTGTTTTTTATTGCTTGTTTTTTTGTTTTTTAAGTTATCAAATTAATAGCTCGTGCAGGGCAATATTCAAATTACAAATTTCACGAGTCAATCACAAATAAAGCAAAAACACGGGACCCGGGAAACGACGGACTGTTTTTATTCTCGGTTATACTGATTATAGACTAAGAGTAGTCCCTCATTTTTCCTCATTTTTCCTCAGGGATAGTACGATCCTGAAAAGAGTGTAAAAGTTAATTTGCTATCTCTTTAGTCTCGGTGCCTATGTATTATTAGTCGTCGAGTCAACGGTCGACTACTAGTCTATACTGATTATCAGTTGCATTTCCAATCAAACGGGTGAGACGCGTATTAATAATATTAATACAAACCTCCTCTGCCTCCGTCTCCAGAGGTTATTATAGTTTGTGTAACTGTTCTTTTGCCACCGTCACGGTCATAAGTCACCTAAAGAGCATGGGTTTAGAACACAATGCCCACATAAATAAATGAATTAATTAATAGCAGATTAATAGAGCAGTTTTCAATTGAGTGTGGTAAAACCAAAACCAAAGTAATTACTCTGACCAATCACAGCAGTCGTAAACAATCCAATGAACCAATCAGAGCTCGAAACAATTACATGTCGGCTGCGCCAAGCGCGGGAAAACGCGTGCGAGCAAGTCACGATTGATTTTGGTTTTACTTCTGATTGGTCGAGAAAGTGGCGCGAGATGTTTTAGCCAATCACAAAGCGTAGCAATGAAAAACCAAAGCAATTGTGTAATTACTTTTCACACTCATTGAAAACTGTTCTAAATGGAAATGAATAAACACTTTGTTTTAAAAGTGTAACTAGTGTTACAAAGTCTTATTTCAACTATAAGCCCTAATAACAGTTAAAAATCAGTAATCACATTTATGATTTCATATTATATTCTAACTAACCTAAACGGTACTGTCAGTAATACTCCTTTACAGCGTTATGTAATGAGTGAGTCAAGGGAAATACATATTGTTGGGAGAGAGAGAGAGAGTCGAGCCTTGATTCGTGATTGACCTTGGTCTGTGGATAAAATGCTTTGACCTTGAAATAACTCCCACTAGCACTATTTCTTTATTTAAACGTTATTTTGTAAGCAAGCATTTCAGAAAGTTGGCCATTTTTTTCCTGCGTACTTTTTTTTCTTAAACTTACTGTTTCTGTTGTTTGTTGGCGAGTTGGTCTTCTATCATCATAGTCCCTCCGTGGTTCAGGTTCCTTTCGAAACGGTGACGGTCGCCTATCATCATCTCGGCTAAAGAAGTCTCTTCGAGGTTCAGGTTCCTTTCGAAAGGGTGACGGTCGTCTATCATCATCTCGGCTAAAGAAGTCTCTTCGTGGTTCAGTTTCCTTTCGAAAGGGTGACGATCTTCTATCATCATCTCGATTGAAGGCGTCTCTCCTTGGTTCAACTCGGGTATTATCTCTCGTATCTCTTTCTCTTGTACTGTAACTTACGGTAGCCCCAAGCTATATATAAATAACAGAGGTACATAATTAAGGTGGCTCCAAGTAGTTTTTTTGGGGCCACACTTCCCTTTTTAAATGCGCTCATACATAATCTTATTTTAGCTCTGAATCTGAATTTGATATCAGTTGTTAGGCTGGGATGAAAGTTTTGGATGATGCTCTTTTTATGCTAATCGGTGTTTCCATACCAACGGTAAACAAACATGGCGAAAAACAGTTTTTCCTAAATATCTTTCGATTTTGGGGCTACCCGCGACAAGCGAATAAGTGCACTATAATCTACACAGTGTAGCACACTAAATAGGAAAATTTCAAACAAATTAAACTGTTCGATTTTGAACAAATCGCTGAAACATTTTTAACATGTGTTTTTTCATGTTTTAAATATAAGCGGCCAAAACATTTTATAGAGCGTTTTCACATGACGTCATAAAAATTCAAAAATCTAAAGTATACATCCTACAAAGCTGTTTCTAACATGGTATATGGATACCAGTGTTATAATCTTTCACAAAAAGTTTCAGGTTTTAACGATGTTTTGCTTCCGATTTATAAAGGTTTTAAATGTGTCACGCAATCCGTCACGCTATTTCAAATAAGCCGTGAAAATTAACAAAATTGAATAAGTTCAATATGTTTATCACCGCGGTTTGTGTTCTATTTCTCATCAGTTGAAAGTTATTTTTGAATTATAGATGCTTATGAGCAGATTTAATGGCATTTATAATAAATACAATATTTTGTGATGATATTTTTGGTGTATTTAAGGCTTCGAATTTTTGGCCGCCATCTTGGTGTTCCAAAGTGGTACACCAAGATGGCCGCTCCATACATTTCTTACTAAAAATGTCTAACACTCGTTCGCCTATAACTCTTGAACTAAATGCTCTTGCGCTTCAAAATTTGGCCCAGATGTGTAGTTTTACACTCTCTACAATTCCATAAACATTTTGGAATCGAAAACGGCTTCTGAATTTTGATATGACGTCAGTGAAAACGCTCTATAGTATAGGTCTCACAAATTATCATTAAATTACCACTGAAAGTTTCCTCAGACTTAAATTATTACTCCCTGCAAATAGTTCTCACTAACTCCTCGGCAATAAAGAGATCAAGCTTTTCATTCAAATGCAGTTTTGCTTGACGTTTTCACTCTTCTAAAACTGCCCCCCGTCACCTCCCTTACTGGATCTGCTACTGCATACTAAACACACAGAATAGATATACAGAAATATAAAATGATGACAACTCCGAAGAACATCTTGCAAACCTTAAAAAAATATAAGCATAAGCAAGAAAACAACAAACAAACAAGAGTAACCGTAATATTTCGGTTCTTATTACAGACCATTATCAAACTTAACAAAGATGTGATAATGCGCTAACTTGCATATCATATATCATTATAACTCTTGTTTGTTTGTTGTTTTCTTGCTTGTACTTTTATTTTAAGTTTGCAAGATGTTCTTCGGAGTTGTCATCATTTTATTTTTCTTACATCTGTCTGCGGGAAAAGGTTTTCTAGATTGAATAGCGAGTTTAATTTACCTTCGGTTTAACGTTTTCTTGAAAGTTATTGATGACATTTCCAGGTGGGCGATACCGTGCCACGACAATGATCTTTCCTTCAGCACTCTTAACTTTGGCTATTCCCAGCTCCTTTGTTTCTTGCCACACGACTTGTGTAAAGTGACCGGTGCCGCTTTTAAATCCTGGATTCCTAAAATCATAGCTGTTTTTCAAAGAAGAAAAGTCAGCAATCCTTGCTTCAATGCCTTTCAGTGAACAGCATGCGACACCGACTCTTAATAATATTACACGGATAACACAATTAACTGCCTAACCTACATTCCATACTAAAAACAAACAAACGGCAACAACACCACGTTACTTTACTTCCATAATGAACCATTTCCTTCATTTCCCAGAGAAGTTTAGTTGATGATTAACTAACAAAGTGAGATTTTTAATCTACTGTATACCAGAGATCCAAAAATATTTTTAACGGCAACATTAAGTCAAACACTTTCAAAATTAAAAGACAATTTGTGGAAATTTAAGATATGTGAAACTACTTTACCCTTTCACGGCTAAATATGTTGAGCATGATCAGAATGAGATTTTGTAAAATCATCTTACCTGTCAACCTCAGCATACCACCGATCCACAACCTCTCCGCCAAAAACTTCACTTTTCCCTGTTACAGCATATATACTTTCTCCGTCATCAGTGTCCCCTTGTTTAAGACGACCTTCCTTGGCCAATTGTTTAGCCCAACTCTCCGCGTCTTTTTCCAACGACCTAGACCACTTCAGCTGTGGGGCCTGGTGCAGAGATCGGTATCTGTTGTGTGCATCAAGGGCTTCTTTGCCAAATTTGTCAGGCATGTTTTGTCTGCTTTTAGGAAAATAAAAGCACATTCTGATTGATGCCATAGCATGCGTATATAATAATTATATTGGTTAGGTCAAACTGGCAATCCTATACTATTCTATCTAACAACAATCGCAATGCACTCATCACTGACGAAAAGGTGTCTGTGTTATAAATTGATTTTTAATTTTCACGAGTCCCATAAAACCAAAATCAAAGCAATCACTCTAACTAGTCATAACCCGCCGCCCCCTCCCCTCACGGGGGTCATAACAGACGCATACAATCCAATGAACCAATCAGAATGCAAAGCAAATACATGTCGCCGGCGCCAAGCGCGGAAACACGCTTATTATAGGGTAAGAAAGTGGAGCAATATTTTTTTAGTTCATCACAAAGCGTAGCAATGCGAAAACAAAGCCATAGATATATTTCTTTCGACACTCGATTGGAAACCGCTCTAAAGGAACAATTAGAGACTTTTTTTAAGTAGGGACTTGTTTCGCAACTCTTTTCAGAACATTTTCATTATACCAAATTTCAGTTATATCATCCGAACTTCTGATTATGTCAAATATTGTTTATAACTATTTCTAAGAGGCAAGCTTGACGTCAATGATAACGTGGTGATGCACTGGCAGCACCGGATGACATATGACAGAAAATTGTTTTCTTTAAACTGTTTACCCGTTATTTTAGGAACTGTAGGCTTTAATTCTTCTGCAACCTTACTGTTTTAATTCAAAAACAAAAATTTCAGGAATATGCGGTTACTGGTCTAATCGGCAAAACAATAACAGTTGATATTGGCCAGCATAGTTTCGAAACGTTATGATGTTGTTATTTGGTCTTAATTGAACTGCAACAATGAGCTAAGCGGAAAAGAAAACTTAACGAGCTCTCAATCACGTTCCAATAATATCTCCCGCTCGACTGGATCATTGGCTAAACAATATTTCCTAAGTAAACTCACTTTTATAATTTATCAGTTCAAATAAACGCAACGAGTGTCTGACCATACCAAAACAATCTTTGCAAAATGCTGTCTGCAATTAGACTGCGACAAAATTTGACATAACAAAATTGTCGCAAGCTGAGCAAAGAACAAAGAAGGCATATGAGCAGTGGACTGAAACAAAACAAATTGGTGTTGTTAACGTTAATCCTACAATGTAGGACACAATGCCCTTAATATGTCCACAAGGATGAATGCAAAATAAGTAATCGAATTGAACTTTAAGTAGAAGGTTACGATTTCAGTCGACAATATGAATTCGTTCGAAATTGAGACGTATTGGACCGAACTCGATAGTACCTAAAGCAGGCTTGCCGGGATTGGTGCATATTTGGTGTAGGAAGTACTAAGCGATTATATAAGGACCTTGACGGCAGGATAAGAGCCAGTTGTTAGATTTGTTAAAGTTATGCTCTGTAACGCTGTGTTTCGCCCTAGAATAGAGCTATCAGAGCAAGTGTAAACTTAAATGAGTTTGCTGAAGCGGTCACGGCTCTGATAATTGCCTCATTTTCTTTGCATTCAAAATTTGGACCATTAGAAGCAAAACGTTTAAGCCATCTTTGTTTTCTTGCTGGTTGAGGTTATATTGTTTAGTGCAACAGCATTCAAAAGCGCATCATTAACTGCTTTATGTAGGCTTCTGATATTGGTGATGCTGATGTTGTGTACATTACCTTTTCTTGAGATGTCGATTCTTCTATCACTCGGCTGGGATATGGTTGAGTCTGCAGGTGTGAGAGAGCAGAGTGTACAACTTACTTTAACAATCAAATGATAAAAACGTGAGCCGACGTGCTGATCAGCAGGTGCGTCTGCTCTGCTATCTGTTCTTGTCTAATGAGAATATAATCATCCGCCCCGAGAAAATTAACAATACCGACAATTACGTACAAAAGCAGCTCGAGCGAGACACATACACATACCAACCAACAATAGACGCGCGCTGAACTCCAACGACGCCGCGCTAAAGAGAACTTTTAAGGAAACGTCACTCACACTTTCGTCACGATTTAACTGATCAGACTGATAAGACGCTTATCGGTAAATGTAAAGCTATCGATTAGACACAGCGTACAGCTTAGTTGTCAACGATATTCGTAATGTTTGTTTTCCGTTTTATTCAATATTAGCATAATTTTAATTATGCAAATTTACTTAAGCCAATCATGCGAGGAAATGGTACGCAGTTTATAATATTTAACCGCAGAACTTTTTACCTTACAAGAATGCGAATAGTTGTTTAGATTTTTTTTTTATTTTCCCTTTCAGAAATCTGATTACAGGAAATATCAACACATATGAAGAGCTTCCATTTAGTGATAGTTGCGACTTAAAATTTAGAGGCAAGGCTCTGCAAGCTTCTTATTCGGTCACGACGTCAATAATTTCAACTGAAAGGACGTATATTTAAAATCGGTTGGCTTCCAATCAATGAAACAAGAGATCACAACCTCCTTAAATCGTACTTTAAAGTCTTGCATGAAACTAAGAAGTGGCCAGGATTGTCCAAGGGTATTACGCTCAAGCGGTCCGATTAGATTAATTGATCAACAAATCTACCAGAGTCTATTGGAAACTGTAAAGACTATAGAAAGTAAAACTTTCGAGAATATTTTTATGAATAGAGTAGATATTAACTAGCTATTTTTACATACTGTGATTTTGCTTTTGTATTATAACGTATTCTTTACTAGCCATTCTCTTGAGAATATTCTAAGCGAATATTTGTATATCATATTATTTCCATTTTAATTAAGTAATTTAACAGCGAAGAGCCACCCCGTGGAACTGTTAAATAAACTTGTTGTTCTGACAATAAATTAAAATACCGAAACGATTTTATGCTTTAAATAATCAGCTTTCGCGAGGAGACACATTGTTTTCCAGTTGACAAAAACTGAAATGCCTGCATGACGTCAGATGTTTTGGTTACTGCTTTTTTTTTTCAGTTTCGCGGTAGGCCGGTTGTTAGGTGTTTGGTTACTGAAAACACATCTAGAGTTATCTAAGATCCTGAAACCACAGACTACGAAAGCAGACGTTTTGGAAATAGATCGTTTATAATCAGATCGATAAGCTTATTTTGCCCCATGTCAAGTCTACGTCTATTAATGGATGGACGGATGGATGGACGGATGGATGAATGGGTGGGTGGATAGATGGATGGATGGAAGGAAGGAAGGTAGGAAGGAAGGAAGGTAGGAAGGAAGGAAGGAAGGAAGGAAGGAAGGAAGCGCCAGCAAGGGTCACAATTGTCTCCTACGCAGCCGTTATTGGAAGCGTCGCGTTGTGAATCAATAAATACCTCTTTTATAAACAGAAGTTAATCACAACTTGTAAAAGCGTGTAACAATAGATTTGCCTTGGACTGTAGACAACTGTTATGTTCTTCTCTTTCCATTGGTACATATAGGCTATTACTTGATAATCTTGTCGCGAATGTTTAATTATTGTGGCTTTTTTAATCGATTCTAAAGCACGTTCACGTCCGCTAATGCGCCTGTCGATCCTCTATCTTTCAGCCCCCTACTAATGACTTTAAAAACAGTCGAATAGAAAAAAGCTTTAGATATGTAAACAGCTAGACATTGAACACGGACAACTTTCTGCTCGCTCTCTGAGGCTGATAAATGGCAATAATAGAAACTTGATAGTTTGCCTTAATGACATCCACTATATGTCAAAACATGATTGAATTGCTGCTGACTAAAGCTTGACCAGTGCAGTTATGGGAAAGGAGCAAGCATAACGATTATGGCCATTGATGGAGTAAATGCTGCCCATGCAACGTTTAGCTGTCCTCTAGACTAGGCTGATCTACGGCTGTTTCGATCCGACTTATTTACGCGACAGATCAACTCGAAGCTTCCTTAGCTTCTAGCCTGTATTTTGTTGGGAGCCCGTAACTAAGATTGTGTTGATTTCCCTATTATAACTGCCGATATAAATACATAAGATATGAAACCCTAAATAATATATACCTATAATTATTTTCATTTTATTTCACGCTACGTGTACTGCGGCTAGACACTCCCTGTCTAGAACAGAGCAGTAACAAAATAATTAACGTCAATTTTATAATTCACGAGGCTCCGTATTACTGAGAGATTCATACGTCAGAAAAAAGCATCATCATGTACAGCAATTGTGGTGCTTTTAACCCTAAAGCGCACAATTCGATAGAAATTCTACAAATATCCGTTACATCAAAAGAGGTATCATGCACCAGTTTGTATAAAATATTATCTTTAATTGATGTAATATAAACACTAGTGATATTTGGAATAATTTCCTTTCAAGCCAGAACAATATATTTTCCCTAATGCGCGGCAAAACCAGGAGGTTTATCTTCGTGCATGTTTTGAAAAAGGTCGATCTCGCTTTATCGGACAACAGTTCTTCAGTACGTTAGCAGGGCGACCTACTCGTTTTCAAGATATCATTATTTGAAGTTATAGAAATAAGTTTATTGGCGCCGAGTTTGAAGAAAGTACCCCAGAATTCAAAGGTAACAAATATTTGCATATGGACGAGAAGTAACTGAATTTCTCCAATCGTTCAATTCCTTTTAAAGCAAGAGCGATACACTCATGAAAAAAATAATAGCCTAACCTTACGACATACAAATGGACTGTTATAATTTGTCGTCGGCAAAAAGGGTAAACACTTGTTTTCTCTCGTCAATCATTCGCCGTCAATCGAGTTTGGGGATAACTGGTAAATCCATTGCGCACTTTTCGCTAAACGCTTTATCTGCATGTAGTTTGTCCACATGGCATATTTGCCGTGATAAGAATGTTTCAATTTTGCTCTTACTGCTGAAAACGCTACTCGCACAGAGCCATGGCTCATCTTACAAATAGTAACTATAATTGTTCACAATCATTTACCAAAACAACTCGGGCATAAAGAACAAAAAATGTTAACATACCAGCTTTAGTCTGCTTCACTGACTGCTCTTTATAGTGTGTAAATCATTAACAATGGCTTTTTGATTTAAGTAGTCTGCGCACAAACATAATCTAGCCGCGCGCGCGCAGACTTCTCATATTAAAGAGGCCAAGGAATGCATAACTGCAACCTGTAAAATGGAAGAACATTCTTTATCTCGCATGACAACGGTATCATTGCTGGAATGTCCAAATAAATATCACATGCCTCTCTAAACATTGTATTAGCTTTGGCAACAACCTATATCCTCTTGTTTTCATAAATGTTTAAGAAATTTTCAATTTGTGGATTATGATGTCCTCTATATGGAATGATGATCAATTAGTTTTACGGGGAGAATAGTGAAGCTGGTAATTTTTTTTATTCTGTTTTTCCTTAACTTTATATACACTTTACCTCAGAACTTTTTATTTTTTCGTTATTACTGTATTTTATTTAGTAAACATGTAAAACAGAAATAATGCAGTGACGCTCCGTGACAGATAACTTTTTAATGCAACTTCCAATAAGCTTTTAAAATGACATTATATATAATCAAGCTACCTTTGCTAACGACAGTGTTTTTATTTTGTACTAAGAAATTTATGTGATAATCCAACACTTCAAAAGGGACATATGATAAATACCATATCATAAGTATAAAACTACTGGTTTTGTTTTTATTTTAGTTTTTATTTTTAATTTTGATATATCAACCCAATAATTAAACCCATTATATATTTATGTTTCAGCCCTGACCAGTTTCATATATGCAAGTACATGCATTATGTAAAAACATTTTCCACTTAATATATTGATCCAATCAATAACAGTTTAGTAATGCACAAACAAAGGATAAAAACCGAGGTTTCGGACACATCATGACGTCATTGTCAAGGTATTAAACTACAATATGGAAATATTCTGCGAGTAAGTACCGTCGCTTGCAACTACCTGTCCACACGCGTGACAAAAACATGTTCTGCTGGCCAATCAAAATTCAAAGTTTTGACAATCAAACTTCAAAGTTTACCCGCCCACTTGGGGACGTTTTGGCGCCACTTACGCAAATGATCGTAGCTGATTTATCCACCGTTTGGCAACTGAAGACATGGCGTTTACAATGAATAAGTTTGGCAGGAATTTCAAGCAAGGTGTTCCACTGTCAAGTGATTTACGAAACCAAGTGATAGAACTCGCACAACTTCATTCATATAGGGAAGTTGGAAGAAGGCTGCGCGTAGATGCGAAGACAGGTAAACTTTGGGCGGGTAAACTTTGAAGTTTGATTGTCAAAACTTTGAATTTTGATTGCCCAGCAGAACATGTTTTTGTCACGCGTGTGGACAGGTAGTTGCAAGCGACGGTATTGAGCAAATATTGAGTAAATATCGAGTATATATTTGAGATGACTTTTCTTTTTCTAGCAATTATCCCTTTTGTAATATTATTCTTTAGGTACACTTTGTAAGCCATTATAATATAATCCAAGTTTTAAATAACTTTTAGAGTACTTATTTTATTTATTTTGCTGTAATTTATATATTTATCTTTTTCAAGGAAATACTACTTCAATTAAATAACCTAAATTAAAAGCATTATAAGCCGTGACTATAGTATATTTTGCTTTTTAACTTTCTACCATTATTTGAAACTTTTTTAGTTATGTTTATTAGGTTTTTAACCCTTAAACACGTTTTCTTGAAAATGATTTAATAAATTCCCTGCAGGCTTGTACCTTCCCACAACATACGTCAGCTTGCCGTCAGATGTCTGAGCCCTACCCATTCCCAGCTCTTGGCTTTCTTTCCAAACAACTTGCGTAAAATGCCCAGTGTTACCCTGGAAACCAGGCTTATCGAACTTGTAATCCTTAACTTCAGAGTACCACATGTTTGTCGCTTCCTCCCCTGCTGTTTCAAATTTCCCAGAGAACATTGCGATGTTTTCACCATTTCCATCTCGCTCGCTTTGGGACGCGTGCTGTAGCTTACGTGAACGAGCCAACTTCTCGGCCCAGGCCTGCGCTTCCTTTGCAATCTTGTCGGACCATTTCAAAGGAGCCACTTTGTGCTTGGCGCGGTATTTGTTGTGCACTTCGAGAGCTTGCTTTGCAAAGTCTTTTTTCGATGTGGAGCTGGGCGCATGCTGAACCCCTTAAAAAGAATAAAGTGCTATTTAAGCGGACTTCAATTACTTTTATTAAAAAAAAACCCTCGCATTTATTTAGAAGTCTCCTTTTTAACTATAAAGAAAAACAACGATACAACTTATGTTAACATGTTAAATCAAAGACTAGTACGCCTTTGATAAAAATAAAGTAACATATAATAATAGTAATGTTGGAAAAATACGAAAGTAAAACAAGGAAGATATATTTATTTGTACAATTCATCCTTGGTATTGTAAGTGTCGATTGGATAAAAACAAATAAAAATACTACATTCATTCATCTGTTTACCAGTTCAAGTGTTGTTCACAAAACTCGATAAAATATTAACATACATTTGACAATGTAAAAGTATTCGCCTTCTCGAATAAAACGTACCTTCAGAAAAATAATACACCATTTAGCGGGGAAAGTTATAGTAATTGTTCGTACATACATACAAACATACATACATACATACTTTATTGTAACTCCCTGCAAGGTTTTTTCAGTTACAAAATTATAAAAAGTACCTACTGTCAGTTCTTATAGCGTACTATTGGAAAAGGTGAAAACTTCAATTTTCTTGTTCACGTTAACCTTCACTTCATTAATATTGTAGCGTGTGCGTTCTGTCTTGTTTCTGGGGCATGCGCAGCTGTTGTTGTTATCGTGAATGAGAAAATACAGTGTGTTTAATCGGTTTGGAAGTTTACGCGTTTTTATATCAATTATTACTTCACTTCTATTCTTATGTGTCGTTATTATGTGTGTGAAAACAGCCACATAAAACAAGGGTGTTTCACCTCCTCCTCCTGATGAAGGCTTGGTATCCGTGGATGCCTTGCTACTTGGGGAATCTACAAACACAAACATCGCTTTAGTGGTCATTCTTTCCAATAGAGTGAATTATGTGAAATCACTCTGGTACGATTAAAACAGAATATACCGATGTCCTCTTTCCCTACTCTAAACAACTGATCGTCATTGCCATTTTAGTGTGTATTTTTGTAATCTTATAGAATTGCATAACCAAAAGAAGACAGTTGGACAACCCCGGGACATTTTTTGTAACTCTTATATATTTATTTATTTTTGTGATTACATGTAAAAATACATTTGGCAATTTAGAAGTAGAAAACTGCCAGCTATTCATGTAATGAATATATATTTAAGCAGAGAAAAATGCAGCTTAATGGCGCTGGTTCAGGAAGCCAGTGACTTAGAATATTCGGAATGTTCTTTTCCTGTGTTGGTTTATTGTTTTTTAAGAATAAACTTTAGCTAAAGCACCCTATTTGTTTTTACTCGTACAAATACAAGCTGAATCGTCATTTGTTGGCAGAACAAATTCCACCTGGCATGTCGTCTAGTAAAATAAACACCAACAGAGGAAAAGTTATAATTGAGAGTTTTGCGTATTACTGTCTCCAAGCATGTCCAATACACACAAAAAATGTCATTATAAACATTTGCACGTTTCAAAACGCAAACCAAGAATCAAAAAGTTAACTTACCATGTGGAAGCGCCTTTTTCATGTCTCTAGAAAATTCATTTCGTTCACTTGTTTCTGCAACAACAAAGATAATTAAATGTACACTGCCCCTTTAAAGCAAGGTGTAGTCATTTGTGCAATTCTGACTCTATGACATGATGACATACATTTTATGTACTTTCTTAGCTTTCTTTTTTTTTACAAACTTACCATGAACAGTCGTGACAGTTTCTTGAGAATAACCTGTTTCATCTAAAAAATAAACCGCACTCATTATAAACACGATATCATTTCCTTCTTTAACATCTTAGTTCGTGCTTTTAAGGCTATATCATTTATTTCAGTATTAAAAACCAAACACGAGAATACTTTCCAAAGCATTCGATACCATCCACCTAAACCACCTCAGACACTTAAGGTGGGCAGACACGAGGGGTCATGTAGCAGGGGCATGTCGCAGCGACATGTAGCAGCGGCAAAAATGTGTGTAGTACACTCTGAGGGACATTTAGCAGGGACGTGCAGCGGGGGACATGTAACAGGGACAAAATCATAGCGCTTGCACACACATGAAAATGCTGCGGGGACATGTCTCAGGGACATGTTGCAGCGACACGTCCCCTCGTGTGAACTGATACTATCATAATTGTGTAGCACCAATTTTGGTGACATTTTGTCCCTGCGACATGTCGCACGCGGAATTCAACTTCTTAAAACTTTATGTCCCTCAGAGTGTACTACACAATTTTTGTCGCTGCTACATGTCGCTGCGACATGTCCCTACTACACGACTCCTCGTGTCTGCCCACCTTTATTTAGACTGCGAGCAGTCTCTCTTTTTCCGCTAAGTCAGTAGGGACGAACGCAAAAAAATAGCGTGATGATGCCCGCGCTACTCGCGGCTCGCCGCTCGCCGCTCGCTCATCCACAGGTGAACCAAGCACAATATGCGAGTAGGGAAACTGGGTACTAGAATTGAGCTTTGTTTTGCTTTGCAACATTTGCGAAAATTTCTGCACGAAATTTATAACTTTTCTCTTAAAAAGTGCAAATAAAGTTTGAAATAAAGTGTTAACATATAACCTGGTGTCTTTGTTTGTTCATTGGGTCCCTCCATGGCCTGTATTTGAGTATTTGCTTCCATGCGCTACATCATGTATAAATATAAGACAAGGTTGGAAAGTATTTTCGTCGAGTCGACGAGGCCGCGCAAGAAAACGCGGTCGATGAAATGCAAGAAAAACACACATTGTCCCTGTATCCCCGTATTAAACAAGATCGATAGTTGCGCCAACTTTTTCCGTAATTTTATTGCCAATAACTCACATTTTCGAGACGCAACCCAACGCCGAACTTCACCATCTCGCTCGACGATGGCGGCCATTAGCCGTGAGGACGAAAAGTGGCTACAACCTCGATCCCGCGAGAAGATTTTCCCCCCACTACCGGTACGCACCGCCGACCATTTCAGCACGCGCCTCCACCGGGTAAGTAAACTTTTCGCAGCAGTGAAAACCCCTTGAAATAGCGAAGTTGCAACGATAATTTTTGCAACTCAGCTTTGTGTATTGTTTTTTTTCCGGTTGTCAGGCCGAAGGTTTTAGCGAAGGTTTTTTGATAAAGCAGAGTTGGGTCAAAACAAAGGTTATGTTGTGTGGTTTTTAACAGTACAGCGTTTTCTTTACATCAGTTCCTTCCTTCGAAGAGATCGATATAGCGAGGTAAAAACTTACGTGCTCAATAGAGTTGTTATAATTAGCTCATCCTATTTATTATTAACTGATAAGGTCATACACTGTTCACGAAAACATTGACTGTTTTGAATAAGCTACGTTAAGCAAAATAGTGCATCACCGATATTGGGGCAAAACATGGCGAAAATTCAAAGTTTTCAGAGGAAACTCAATGTCAGAAATCGCTTGTTTATATTTCTTTTAAGAATTATAGTCGATAGCCGACTTTTCGAAACATATCAAAAGATGAAGATGTTGAGATTTAGGGGCTTCAAATTTGCGGTAGAGGCTGAAAATAATCAGAAATAATTTTGTTTTCATGCAAACATCTGCATCTGTAGTTTAGCGGCGATCGATCGCATATTAAGATAAAATGGCCAGAACATTATTTTTTACAGCCCCCCTGAGATGTCTGCCGGCTTCCTATTTCTTCCAGAACAAGTTTAAGACAATATCTTACTTACCCAGAGAGGAAAGTTTCGGTAAACGAAAGCAACGGATCAAACTTCAACTTAGCATTCTCCGTGTAAACCTTTGAAGACCCGCCATTTTTATTCAAGGGGTTTTCGCTGCTGCGAAAAGTTTACTTACCCGGTGGAGGCGCGTGCTGAAATGGTCGGCGGTGCGTACCGGTAGTGGGGGAGAAAATCTTCTCGCGGGATCGAGGTTGTAGCCACTTTTCGTCCTCACGGCTAATGGCCGCCATCGTCGAGCGAGATGGTGAAGTTCAGCGTTGGGTTGCGTCTCGAAAATGTGAGTTATTGGCAATAAAATTACGGAAAAAGTTGGCGCAACTATCGATCTTGTTTAATACGGGGATACAGGGACAATGTGTGTTTTTCTTGCATTTCATCGACCGCGTTTTCTTGCGCGGCCTCGTCGACTCGACCAAAATACTTTCCAACCTTGTCTTATTTTTATACATGATGTAGCGCATGGAAGCAAATACTCAAATACAGGCCATGAAGGGACCCAATGAACAAACAAAGACACCAGGTTACATGTTAACACTTTATTTCAAACTTTATTTGCACTTTTTAGAGAAAAGTTATAAATTTCGTGCAGAAATTTTCGCAAATGTTGCAAAGCAAAACAAAGCTAAACAACACTCAATTCTAGTACCCAGTTTCCCTACTCGCATATTGTGCTTGGTTCAGCTGTGGCTCATCACGCTATTTTTTTGCGTTCGTCCCTACTGACTTTAGCCGAAAAAGAGAGACTGCTCGCAGTCTAACCTTTACTGAAACTTATATAATGTAATGTCGACACTTAGAATTTTATTTTCAGTAAATGTGTAAGTGTAAAAAGGAAAACCCACTCAAGATTGAACCTGTGACCTCAGCTAGGTTTAGGCTTATAAAGCCCACACTACCAGAGTACCACCTAGCTGCTCAGATTGTTCACGCCTAAATCTGCTAACCCTAACCCCTAACCTTAACTGAAAGTTAACCGCGGTCAAACGAGAGAAACTTGCAAAAGTTAAGCAAAGTACTTATAAGTTAAGGTTGTCATTCTCACTGTTTAAAGTTTAATACACTGCCAATACACTGTCAATTTACCAAACGTTTTGAAAGTTTACCAAAAATGTTCTAAGCGTTTAAAAACTGTGAACTGCAGACACAAAGAGTTTTTGTCAGTTTTCAACGGAAAAAGCTCATCATTTTGAGAAAAATTAAAAGATAGTAACGTCAACTGATTTTTTTATACATCCTTGACCATATTTTCATTTAATATTAAATAAAATCCTACTAAATAAAACGAAAAGCGCCTCGGACGTTTGACCGCGGAAGAAACTGAAAGCTTACCAGTTAATCAGTTATATAAGTCTCAATAAGGTGTCCAAGGTGGTTTTGGTGGATGGAATATAATGCTAACGGTATAGCTGACGTCATCTTCGGTTTATTTTCAATATTCTCGTTAAACTGAAGATGGCATAAGTTATGCCGAAACATATCTTTAAAAATTTAAGTTTACAATGAGAAAATTCCTAACAGAATAACTTTCAAATGTATCAAATATATCGATTTTTGACTTTACGTACCATTTCCTTTCAACGTTACCGTGACTGTGGATACCACTTTCTTCTTGGTGCCATCTGGATACGTCACAACCTGACAAAAAAAAGTTTCCTTTGAATAAGTACTTATTTTGTCCCCACGCTCTAATTGCAAATCGATATTTTGTCACAAACAATTTATCTGAGTTGTAAAAGATAATATTTAAAAATTAAAACTTCCGAAGAATCTAAAGGATTGATATATAAAGCTTATAGGCCTACAAACGAAGGTTAAGAGTTAATCGGCGTAGTTTCAACCGCCCTTTTTTCCCTTTTCTTTTTTGTCTTTGGTTATTCACATACACAAAGACGTGTACTTTGGTTTTGTTGAAAATGGAATAAAAAGATATACGGATGGCTTTGTCAGTCCTATAAATTGTGCATTTTAAAAGATAAATTGCAGAACGCGGCAATTTTTTGAAAAGAAAAAAGATATAAATAAAAATACATATAAAAAAACAAGGCAAAAAAAAAAAAAGAAACGGCTAAGGCGTGGTTAAACTATAATCTGCTATTTTCAGCTGTTGGAAGGCTAAACGTTCCAACATTGTAGTCCAATACTTGTCGGGTGCGTGGCTAAAATATGATTGTCTTGATATGTTGGAAAGCCGCCTAAAAGTTCAAACATTGTTGCGCCTAACAAACTGTTGGGCAACATTTTTGATCGAAAACAAAACATTCATCCAACAAAACATGTTGGTCAAACACTTGTCAAACATAATCTAACATGAGTTGAAAAACGTTCTAGCATTGTTGAACCAATGAATATTGTATAACAATATTGGAACGTTTATAGTTGAGACTTCACCGTTTCCTCTCTTCGCTGAGATGGTGCTCCATCATAGCTCGGCCGCACGCGCCTTTCCTCGTGCTTCTGTTGAACAGGTCCTTTCTTGCTGCTCTCTTTTTCAGGAATTTTGACAGGTCCGTCCTGCGAAATATGGCGGAATTCATGGCTGATTTTTAACATTCCATCAATGCATTAGATATTTAGATTTTAGATTTAGATTTATTAGTTTTTCCACTAAATGGTTTTTAAAAAACTAATTACAATAAAGAATACAATAAATATTGAACATGTATTACATTGCTAATTAAAAACTATTAAGAAATTCTTTTAAATGTCTCTTAAATAACTAATTACAATAAAAAAAATACAATAAATATTAAAAATGTATTGCATTGCTAATTAAGAACTATAGATATATCACTCCACTTCTTGACATCGGCTTATACGTCATTACTGTTAAGTACACGTGACTGTATAAATGGCTTATACGTCATTACTGGTAAGTGCACGTGACTGTATAAATGGCTTATACGTCATAACTGGTAAGTACACGTGACTGTATAAATGGCTTATACGTCATTACTGGTAAGTGCACGTGACTGTATAAATGGCTTATACGTCATTACTGGTAAGTACACGTGACTGTATAAATGGCTTATACGTCATTACTGGTAAGTACACGTGACTGTATAAATGGCTTATACGTCATTACTGGTAAGTACACGTGACTGTATAAATGGCGTCTTAACCCTTCAACTCCCAAGAGTGCCAAAATTCAAAACTGCAGAAGAATCCCAAATTTAATTTGTAAAATAATGGTTCCATGTAAAATGGTACCATGCAAAATCAGTGAAGAAAACGACCCGTAGATTAAACTTGATAATGGAGTCAAAGTGACTTTGAACGTCGCTTGAGTTTCTTTTCGTTAATTTTTACTATTCTGATGAATACGGAATTTAAAAATTATAACAATAAACAACTAGTAATTTAAAATTAATTGTAAAGTGCTTACCTTTGATCCGAAAACATTCTCCTTGAAAGTCCTCATGTTATTTCCCGCCGGTTTGTAACGACCCACCACGAACACTTTCCCGTCAGCACTCTTGGCCTTGCCTATTCCCAGTTCCTTGCTTCCTTTCCAAACGACTTGAGTGAAATGACCGGTGTTTGTTTGCCAACCAGACTTACTGAAGTCATAATCCTTTACCTCGCTGTACCAGCTATTCACGGGATCACTGCCGTCAATTTCCCGTCCAAAAACCATGAACACATTTTCACCATCGTCCGTGTCGTCGTGGCGAAGACGTCCTTCACGCGCAATTTTTTTGGCCCAGGCCTCGGCGTCACGAGCAAGTGCGCTGGACCATGTGAGAGCAGGTGCTTGATGAGCTGCACGGAACTTGTTATGGGCTTCTAGAGCTTCTTTACCAAATGCATCCATGGTGTTGTTCCTATTAAAATGATTAAAATATGTTAACACGGCAAAACTGTCATTTTCTATAGTATGCATACCATTTTTGTTTTTCCCCGCAGGCATGGAGCTCCTTTCTTCCGTCCACAACACGAAAGAACGCGAGAATATTTCGGGCACCCAGCGTTTAGTGAATGGTAATCGCAACAGTTTTAAACTGGCTATTTTCAGCGTTGGCGATGAGACATATTTTATGGTGGAAGGGAAATAGTTCTTTAACTGTGGGTGAAAAAATCGCCGATCGGATAGGTTTTTGGGCGCAAATCGCCTCCATGTGAAAGTTTCTGTCTTATGAAGGGAAAACAGTGGCGACAAAAAACCGGAAACGGCTAGGAAAACTCCAAAGGACAAAAGAATACGCCAGAGCTGAGTTTAACAGTGTCGCTTTATCATATCAAACTTTGTGTTTAATTTTTGGTAGACAATGGCACTGGATTACCTTCCTTTTAGAGGCATTTTAATTGTTTGCAGCTTTGAGGCTCTTTTGTTTCTAGAACAAAGGTTTGAAAGAACCGACGCTTAGCCAATTTCCCGAGAGGGGGGGGGGGGGGGAACTCCCATATAAAAATGACGGTGGTGCTCGTCGGAAATTTTCGAAAAACACCCTAAAGGGTACCAGAATCTCGTGTGATGGGCGTGGCTCAAAAGAACTTTTACCCCTAAGAGGTACCAATTTTTAAACAACACATGTCATATTCTGTCATATTTTTTCGGCTCATACCCTGAAAGGTACCGCGATAATTCTAACGGCGGTCATTTTAGATTTTAGTACTCTAAGCGGTACCAATCTCCAAATTTTGACCCCTAAAAGGTACGACGAGCACCCCTGTCATTTTTATATGGGAGTGACAGTGTCCCTTTAATTGACATGAACTGATGCAACTCGCCAATTTTAATAACAAAAATTTTGGCCGATATTGATTTCTTTGCTGTGTCTGACATAAGAAAAACGAACAACTGTTCAATATCCGTAACTTTCACCGATCAACTTCGAGATAGATCTGAGTATCAAAACTCGATTAGATTACTAAAAAACGCACAGTCTTATATCAGAAATAGAATAAAACGCAGGCAAAATAATTTTCACAATGCCTTAGTCCATCTTTTGTCGGTGTTTCAAAACAAAATCAAGCACAATGCAGCTAGCAGGATCTAGCAGAAATAATAGGCTCCCTTTGTGAAACATGTGTCTATTTACTGCACGCTACTAAATTTTTAGATGTACAACTCATTCAACCTTTCTTCTTTTCAGTAAAGTTTTGGGGTCTACCCGGGTCTACCCCTTATAGTTTTTTAAGTTGAAGGCAACTCTACTAGGTCTACTAAGTCGCTAACTCCACTAGGTCAATGATATTTTAAACCGCGTAGGTCCACATGAACGCCATTTTCCGCCACTTGACACGAGTTTAATGGATTCGAAATAACTCGTTCAGGTTTCAAGCAATCCAAAAACTCTATGCTCCTTTCATGAATCTATGTTATGGGGTGTTTTGTAAATTTTTGGGTGATTTTGGGTATGTTTGGGAGGAAAAAGTTTTTCTCAAAGGATTTATAAAATTTAGAGAAATAAGAAATATTGAAGATTTAGTGAAGTTTTAAAAATAGAATTTGTAGTTAACAATTAATAGACGGACACCAAGTCAGTCCACTAGCAACCTGGGGTACTCTTGCGTGGGTATCAACTGTCTGTTGGTGTTCCAAAAATCATTTTCTTTCTTCTATCCCTTCTTTAGCTAGGGGTGGCGAATGGTAAATCCGAGACTCGCCGAGACGCCGAGACCCTTGTTTCAAAATCCGAGACCGCGACCGCAGCTACGTTATAAAATCCGAGCCCGAGACCCAATGCGGGCAAAAACCGAGACCGAGACTCAGTGCCAAAAATATCCGATTCACCTATCAAACAACAAACAAGGATGAAGAATGAGAATGCTTGACAAAAGTATGCTAGACTGCAAGACTTTGAGGAAAAAAATCCGAGACTCCGAGACAGAAAAAGCACCAGCCAAACGAGACTTTGAGACTTAATACAAAAACTGCCGAGATTTCGAGACCGGACCAAAATTTCCCGAGACCCACGATTTTGAAGGTACTTCAAATTTCATTCAAATTCATGTGTACCCCCGCCTTAACCCACGCGGCTGTCACGCGCGGCCTTTGTTATCGTCTTCTTCGACCAATTTTTCATCAATTTCATGTCTTAAAATATAAAAACGTTTAAAGTTCAGAGCTTTCTATGTTCGAAGTGTCAGCTTTTGCAGAATTTACTCTGTAGAAAGTGTGGGTGATTCAGGTGTGTGATTCAGGTCTCGTGTCATTTCATCTCCTTCCGGTCGCAACATTGTCACGGCAGCTTTCATTGTTACAACTTGGTCCAATAGATAATGACATTTAACATGTTATGAACTTAGTAGAGGGTCCGAAATCAGTGATTGGTTCTTGTAATACCCCAAACAAGTAGCTGAGTGGCGTGCATGGAACAGCTGTCAATCTGTCGCCTCAGGGCAAAATTTAAGAAACAACAGGACATCTTTATATAAAATCAAACCAAACAACGCATATAAATGCAAGAAAAAAATATATTTTTCTCGACACAGCTGCAAAAAAAAAAAAAAAGAAGAAGGAGAAGAAGAAAGAAATGACGTGGTTCTTTAGCGGTTTCTAATTTAAAAGAAGCTGATTATTTTTATTATTGTTATTATTCATTACATGTATAATTTTCCCGGTAAAAAAAAAAAATACATGAAGATATTACATTATGTGTTCAAGGCCTTTCTATTGCTGCACGATATTTATCTGCTCCATTATCGTAAAACAGGCAAATTTAGCGGTCATATTTACATATCTCTAACGAATGACGCTTGGCTTTCAATCAGGTCATCTTGTGACTCTAAACACAAATTGTTGCTCAGGCCAGCATCATCTCTCTGGAGACCATAGCGTTAAAAAAATAATTCAACGCAGTTTCTGAAGATTACAGATGATATGAAACCGCGCGCAATTAAACTTGAGTCACACCACTTGTAAATGCCAAAAAATATATATACAATGTATGACTGCAAGAAAATGACGCGGTGCTTTCGTGGTTTCTAAATAAGTTGTTTTTGTATCTCCGTAAGAACACATGAATATAACATTCTGTGTTGAAGGGCTTTTTGTTGCGGAGAGATATTCATCTGGCCCGATTATATGAAAAACAGGCAAGTTTAGCGGTCTCGTTTATATATCTCTGAAGAACTACGTACGGTCTTCCTTTTAATGGGACCATCTCGGGATTCTAAGGATAAAATGTTCTTCAGCCAGTCTTCACTCTTGATACCCAAAAGTGTTAAAAACCAACGTTTCTAGGACTACAGAAGATTACAGATAATATGCAAATTTGGACTATAGGATTTGCCTTATTTAAATACTAATACTGGGACACGTACATTGAAAAACCGACATGAACTTGACATTTCAGTTCAGTATTTTCCCAAACATTGTTCAAGGATTCCTAACTCAGTGATCCTTTAGTTGGGATTTGAAGCAAAACAAAATAATGTGATATGTAAAAAACTATAAAAATATATATTTTCTTTGCCAGCTACGGGTGGTAATGTGTTCACGGTTTCAAACAACCAAGTAAAAAAAATTAAGAATAGACAGTGAATAGATTGTCAAAAAGCAACTCACAAATTTGAGATTGGTTGCTAACGTGTTTGCCCATTATACTTCCTTAGCCGTTACGATTTTTTTCTTTTGATTCTATCGAAGCCCTTTAATTTAAAGAAACTAGCGGACGTGATCAGGTTATTTATTTGAACAGTCCTGACATGGCACTAAATAATTTCAAATCAACGTCTCGTTCTACAGAATAACCTTGCCAAAATGAAAGCCCCGCTTTAAGACGAATGTTAGATGGAATTACCTGCAAATAATCCAAGGAAAACGGCACTTAAGGACTCCCGCCGTACGGAGTGTGTTCGTTCTCTCTGGTCCCTCGTGTGAGGAAGTGTAAACTATTCAAATTAGCCCTACGGAGCACAATGATTCGGACCAACCTGTAACCACCTTACGTGCTCACGTGTTAAAATGAAACTGGAGCAGGTCTAAATTTGCATATACATTCAAAGAGAGGTTCAATTATTGGAACATAAAGTGTATATGCGTTGCAAGCCAGAATAGCCGTCATTGTACGGGTTACAATTTTTTAGTTAATTTTTTTGATGAAGCGTGTATTCACCCAATTTATAGCTCAACAGCTTCACAGGACTGTATTAGTTCTAACGGTAATTTATGCCAATTTATTGTTTCCCACCTAATGGCCGCCACACATTTAACCTACGTGTGTGACAAATTCAGACAAGCTTGCGACAAGATCGGACCGTGTCGGGCGATATCTGGCATTGGTACCCATCGTGACATTTGCCACGGTTTTTGCAGTAAAATTATCTCAAGAGAGAACAATATTTCATTACGTGAATATTCATAGCAGCAAATTTAAAACATTCTTAGAAGGTGGCATACAAGGTCACGTTTTGGTGCAATTTCGCTATCATGTTAAACAAAAGGTCGAAACTAGAGCTATCACGCCTTAAAATAAGTCTTCCCACACTAAAATGATCACCGTACAACCCCGATCGCTAAAAAATATAATCATGCATGTTAAATTGGATAGTCGGAAAGAAATAAAACAAATATTCATACATTGTTTTTACACCTTCATATTTCAAAATCGCTTTAAACTGGCTAAGATCACTTATGTGCGTCACGGCACTGTGGTTCGGTGCGGAGATTTCGCCGGTTAACGGTGAACGGGCGATAATAATAACGAAAATATCTGTTCATCATACACCTATATTTATTTTATCTGTAGGGTTCTTGACAGTAACGCTCATTCATCACGCCACTTTTGACGGCCGACATCGGTCCTTATCAAAAACGCCGACCCGATAATCTGTCGGTTGATCTGAATGTTTATTTTTTTATCCATTTGCCGCCTGTCACTCCGCCGATGACGACTGATGAAACGGCGGTAAGCTACTGGATACAACTAGCTCTTTTCTCCCAGCCACCAGAATCTGCGAGATTCCCTTGACGGCCAAAGAGTGATGACAGGCGGCTGTGTTCGGGAAGCTAGTTGACAGTTACAACTAAATTATAACGCTCAGTCTAATATATATATATATATATATATAGAATAGAATAGAATAGAATAGGCTGAGCCTAACAGCGTAGCTCTCTGAACAGAAAGCCGATCATGATAAACTTAACTAAGGTGAAAGGTCGGAAGCACAACGACCGGGCTATTTTTCAATTTTAGCAATTCTCAGAAACAGTATTACTCGACCGTCTGCACAGTACATTTAGACCGTACGAAAGTTCACAAAAAACAAAAACAACATTTCCGAATAAAATACACCTGTTGCGTATCAAAAATTTCCCGAGAAACTGATTTGGAAATCAAAATTGCAAAAAATACACAGACATCTTTGCATAAGGCGACGCGAGTGAAGTTAGAACTATAGAATCCAAGTCTTGTTTTGTTTACGTAAAATCGCTTTTCAACCTATGTAAGGAATGAACAAACACATAAAAATGGACAACAAAATCTTCTTTTGAAAATTTTTATTCAAATATCTATTATTTTATGTTTAAAAGAAAAACGGGTACCATTTATAGCGCATCGTGGCCGAGCTGTCCTCGATGAAATTCAAGATATCAACACGACTGAATTTGAGCACATTTTATAAACATTTCTCTAAAACTAACAAGAACACAAATAAAAAGTCAATCATAAATTGATATCAACATAAATTCCCATCGAATTTATTTTACCTTTAAGTCCCTCAGCTGCTTAGAAATTCTTATAAACTCCGCTTCTTCGGTTGTGATATCCGTAGAAGAAATATTGCCCCGCATTGATAAAAACGTATGAAGTTCCTCGAAGCAAGATTTTATCCCTTAAAGCTCTTCTTTTCCCACTGTAGCGGCTTCTGAGTATCCCTTAATTACATGCTTAATTAGTATCCCTGTCTTAACTAGCAAACCGCGAAATAATGATAAAGGGAAAAACGATTTTGCAAACGATTTTCTACGCTAAACAGGTTAGGAGTGTTTACTGCAGCTGACACGACATCGGCCGTGTAGAACCCGGATGTTGCATGACGTCATACGCGCATGTTTTGCGACGTCATTCGCGCCCGCGAGCTAGCCCTGCGCGACGCACGGACGGACACACGGACGGACGGACAGACGGACGCGCCTTCGAAACATTCTGCTGGCTATGACCATGAAAACTGACGGGCAGAGGTTCCATGAGTATCTTGAGCTCCGCGAGCAGGCCTTCGGCCCGCGAGAGCTCCGCTAATAAGCCAATTTTTATATATTAAAATTTTAACTAACTCCGAGACTAATGGGAATATAAGAAAATAAACTAATTATTCATCACTGAACCTCAATATGATTTGTTTTGTTTTATTCCTCTGAACATTTTTTGAAGTAAGATCAGTACAACGAAGATCATTTTAGCATTTTCCTTTCGATTTTAACTTTTAACTTTTAACTTAATTTTGGCGCTTTTCAATCATGCCAATTCAAGATGGCAGATCCTAGGTGGCGGCCATTCGGAATGGGTTGTGACTAGAATGGATACTCCAAAATCAGGTTTGGACCAGCGGTTTCAGTGAAAACATTGGTTTGGTGAGGGGTTCTCATTCTCGCGGGCTCAGAACCCTGATTTTGGAGTATCCATTTAAGTCACAACCATTCGGAATGATGACTTTTCGCGTCATATGACGTCATCGTATCACGTGACTTTCTTAAACTTGGAGAGATTTGTACCGAATGGATGGAGAGAGATAGAAATTATGCAAGAAAAGGTCATTGGCAAGCGTTGCTCATTTGGAACGAAACTTTCCTTGTGTATTATTTTTAAAAGCCATTGTTTTCTCACAAATAGTCGTTTTTATATAAATTTTTATTGGCATTTTAAGAAGAAATTACATACAAGAATTTATTCATAAGAAAAATAAATTCAATTATAATTAATGATAATTTAACTAAAATAACTTGCGAAAAGAGAAAAAAAACTAATAATTTAAATAACACATATACAGCACGGGAATGGTCTTTACACAAGTTACCGAATGAAGTAACCGAGTGAAAAAAAAAAGACAGAAAAAGATCAATCATCTACAAAACAATCTTGTCTTTTAGGAGAATTGCAGCGATCAACATTTTTTATTACCACTAAACAGTTTTCATGTTTCTCAAAACCTTGGATTAAAAAAAGCACTTTATTGTTATTTGTTTAAATGTATCTGAGTGTAGAAAGAAGTATAATAAAAGAAAAAAGTCCTTGATGTCCTACTTTCTGTATATCGTTCACCTTATTCCTTTGGAGTAACATTTTCCTGGAACCTCCTCAGGACATTTCCAGGAGGATTGTACCTGGCTACAATGTATGTGAGCCTACCATCTGGACTCTTGCAGGTTCCTATTCCAACTTCACTAGTATCTCGCCAAACAATCTGTGTGAAATGACCTGTATCCACACTAAATCCCGGCGTGTCGTATTTGTAGTTCTTAATCTCCGAGTACCAGATTTTCACAGCGTCAGCGACATCGTAGTGGTTGGACATGCGACAGATGTTTTCTCCCTTGAAGTTTCGCTCTTCTTTACTTGCGTGACGCAATACCCCATTGCGTGACAATTTCTCGGCCCACGCTTGCGCCTCCCGTGAAAGTGAAGAAGACCATTTCACGCGAGGCACGTTGTGAAGGGAGCGCAGCTCGTTGTGCACACGAAGCACTGTGTCAATAAATGAATCTGCAATGCAAGTAAAAATAAAATGTATCCCAAATGAATCGATCGAGTCCTGTCAGGTCGAATTAAAATTAGACCCAATTATTAGATTATTATTATTATTATTATTATTATTATTATTATTATTATTATTATTACATAAATATCCGGCATACGAACAGACGGTCATATCAGCCAGATTGATGGGCAATCGAAGGCTCCTGTGAGCCTACCCGTGAATAAGAAATGCTCTACATATATCGCTGGCTCATATTCGAGCAACCCTTCCTTAAAAAAAATATGTCGAAATGTAGTTAATAGAAATTTTGAATTTAGACACGTACTTTGTCGTTTTGGTCGAGGAAACACTCGAGTTCGTGGAAGCTTTATTATATCAACACTTGCGATAAGATTTATCTTTTTAACGCGTAACGCAATATACGGTACGTTTAAATTTTAAACACAGCTCGATTTCTTTTAAAATACCGTAATCCGCGATATGATATGTGTGATACATAAGGTCTACATATTCTGTTCAGTAGAAAAACGCAAGGATATATTCTCACTTGAGAAACAAAAAACTGAGGACATATGAAAGTTGACCTTCAGCGCATAATCGTGTCCAGCTCTCTCCTATTTCAAACAATGCGTATTTGTACTGTCACGCTAAGACACGAAAGACATAAATTTGGTTTATTCATCAAAGGACTCCAAATGCGAAATATCTTTAAGCTTCTTGTTGTTTATGTTCGTTTACTATAAATTAGTTATTGTTATCGCTGGATTCACGTTGGTTTTGTTATGCAACGCATTCGTAACAACACTATAAATTTAAAATATTACGTGACAAAACGTTTACAGCTGATGGTGCTCATTTGCCACCATCTGCGATACCCGTTCATTACTCTTCGAGTATTCACGAGTTAAAAATGGCAGGCTGCTCCAAGGATTGCATCCATTGACACAAAGCGGAGGATGGCATTAAGGAAATCCCACTTACCAACTGGAGAAGAAAAGACTTGCAGTCCGGATTGGTTTTCCCTGTCTTCCTTTGGAGGAGGTGTTTTCTCTATCAATAAATAAAAAATGTCACAACGACGATTTTTAATAATCACCATCACCACTATCCCTCAAACAATTTCATAAAATTGACTTTTTTATTTTAATTAGTGTATATTTTAAAATGCATTTACTATATAGTTGTAGCTGTAACAGCAATAGGTCATTGACTGAATTGGATACATCAATTACCACGAAAAAACTGGAATAAAGTTACACGATAAAAAAAGCAAGATAAACTAAACCAGAATTACGTGCAAAATGAAAGGAAATCGCGACATAAACATGAGATTAAAACAGAATCGACCGTCTGTGAAATTACAGACTGTTACAACCTCGTTCCCAGGACCTTTACCCTAAAGGTCCTGGGAACGAGGTTGAGACTGTCAGACAAATAATTAGTCTGATAAACAGTATTAACGAACGTACCTCTACCCGACTCTGGAGAGAGGGTGGAGAGGGGGGGGGGGGGGGGGGGGGGAGGGGAATTTATTTGTGTAAAGGCAGATCCGACGACTAAAACACGAGGCATACATCTTTTTGCTTCATTGCGCAATAATATTGACGTTACGGGAAATAACAGTAGTGCAACGCAACGGTAACGCAGTAGAAATGCATAACTAACCTTGCAGATGATCTTCTTTGTTGGAAACCTGTGAAAAAAAGTACAAGTAACAATGATAAGATTTCCTTCGTAGATAAATGAGCGTCAGAAAACTAACATTTGGCTAATTCATCATTTATGCCTACAAGTTTTGGTTTTAACTGGACTTTTAACTTTTTTGTTTCAACATGAAAAAATATATCGGTTAATGTTATCGCATAAAATACAATAAAAGATTCAAAAAGGGAAAGACAACCTTAATATTCCACATTTCCAAATTCGAGGACGTACAACGAAGAGGATACAACAGATCGTCGAGTTGATTATTTTCCCAGTCTGAATGAACATGATTTACTATGCATGTGAATGATATTTTTTTTTTATATATTCTTTTTTAAATGATCTAAACCCATAACATGACTGTAGATTACTTATTGACTAATTTCCAATATATAAATTAATTTTAATATATAAGCTAATAAATCAAATAACACTAGAGTGGTTTTACTTCATCTGTGAAACAGATAGTAGGATTTTACGCCGTTGTACTTCGTATCAGTTTCTATTATCCTCAAATATTAGAGCGATTACAGTTAACCCGTGAAATAGTTAGTAGAATAGTACGCACTATTAGACATAATTCCATTGTTTTCTTTTGTTTAATTTGGACTATCACACACTAATTGTTAGATTGTGTTTCACGGGTTAACTGTAATCACCCTATCAGATAGTGTTACACACTAATTAATAGTTCTGTTTCACAGTTGAAGTAAAATCACTCTAATACACAATACTGATAGAGTGGTTGTCTGATACAGAAAATTGAAAAACAATAAAAAAAACTAATACAAAAAAAGAGGGCCAGAGAGGGAAGGGAGGGAAGGGAGGGAAAAACGGCCTATAGGTGTCCCAGCGAGGTGCAGCGTGCACTAACAAGCTAAGCAATTGAGCAACTGAGCGCAAACCCCCTGTCAAACCCTAATTGTACCTAGCATGACCATACTTTTACTAGCATTAGGCAAAAACCAACGAGCAGCTAATACGATTTGTCACTCTGATGTAAAATTACAAGTACTAAGTAAATTGTACAAGCATGCATGTGCACGAGCATGATGCAAGTTGTCTTATTGCTATGTTTGTAGTTTGGAAGCACATCAACCCTTATAGGCTGATGTTAGCCAATATATTTTCGTGTAAATATCACTCTTTAGCTTATTAGAATTATCAGTTGTATATTTTAGTATTCTTTAGCATTACTTTTATTTTCATTACAATACGAAATATTACGCAATATATACCTAATTCAATAAAGGTTGCTTTGGTCATTGGTAATTGGGCATTGGGAAGCTATTGTTTGGCGGTCACTCAAGCAAAGCATTGCATTGTGTTCCGTATGCCCAAATGCCAATTCCCAATATACCAACGACCAACTGCCAAAGCAACCTTTATTGAATTAGGTTTATTAAGCTTCCAACTTGTCATGCTTTTATAAAGTTATTGGGTTGTATTCAATGACAGTTGTCATATGATAGAACTCTTCACGCGCTTTCAGTGTGGGCTTTCTTTAGACTAACAAGCATTTTTTTTTCGTGACTGATTAAACAACTGTTGACCCTGAACGCACCTTTGGAAGGATGTTACCATCAAAGGAACTCAAGTTATTTCCCGCAGGACGGTATCTGGCCACCACAAAGACACTTCCATTGGCAGCCTTGGCCCTTGCCATCCCAAGCTCCTTCGAGTCCTTCCATACTACCTGAGTAAAGTGACCTGTTCCGGACTGGTGGCCTCCTCTCTTGAAATCATACCGCTCTACCTATAGTAATTTGGGACAAGTTTTATGATTACAGCTTATGGAATGGACCACGTAAAGGCCAGTTTACACAGGCGATTTTTGTGCAATTTTTATCGCACCGGCTTTTCGGTGCAATTTTTGTCGCGCGCAAGTTGCATCTCCAAATCGCCTGACCAGCGGCAATTTCAGTGCGATTTGGAAGCGATTTGTCTAACTAGAAAACTGTATGGTTAACTTAGACGCTAGGCATTTCCTCAAATGTTATTTATATTTAGTTATTCGTCCTATTGTTTTAGTAATTTTAGTTTAGCTAGATATATATTTTCTTGTAACAAAAATGTCATGGAAATGTGGTGTTTACCTGTGGCTTTTTCCTTTGTTTTTCACCTTTGTAGTATTGCATTCCCAGTTGACTCTATTGTTTTATGCCTTTTGTTTTCTTTGTTTTACGTCACTCGTGAGTTTCACAGGTTCTTACACCGAGGATGAGCCGAAATGTGAAAAATAAAGTATTGTATTGTATTGTATTGTATTGTATTGCATTGTATTGGCGGCGAATTTTGGGAAATCACAGCAAATCAAAGCAAATTATGTCGCACCCAAATCACATAGAAATTGCCGCCTGTTTACATTTCCGATAATGAATTGTATAGCGCGACAAAAATCGCATCTAAAATCGCATGTGTAAACGGACCTTAACGATGATAACAGAATGAATAAAACAGAATATAAAAAAGTACAATAAATGGTTTCCCAGCTTGTGACAACACCCGGTTTTCGCTCCTATTCAGTTTTCAACTAGATGAAACATAAGCCGAAGTTTAGGCTCTCTGTCAGCAAAAAAAGGCCACTCCTCGATAATTTAAGGCCAAGGTACATATAAACAAGAACCGAGACATATTAACCAAAAGGCGCGCTTATAGTACAACAACACCAACAACAACAATTTATTGACAGTAACCAAAATAGAACAATGTTGATTGTCCCGATAGTTAGGTTATTAACTAATTTTTGTTTATTTTAAGTTCTCCGATCGCTAAGTTTGGTATCATATCGTTTAAACTAGGCAGCAAGTTGGATTATTAGTATTCAAGTATGCAGCTCTACAACTTGTTTTTTCCCTCGCATCATTTTATTTTGAGCCTTTTGAGACTTGAATTTGGAAGATCAGCTGCCCTGCATAATAATTTACCTCTGAATACCAGGATTTCGTGGCCTCTTCGGCTGCATTATCAAAGCCCTGAGAAGACATGAAAACGTTTTCGCCAATTCCCTTCAGCTGGTCGTGCTTGAGTTTTCCCTCTTTAGCTAGCTTTTTTGCCCACACTTGTGCGCTCCTTGCAAGGTCGTTCGACCAGCTAAGGGCCGGTACGTTGTGTGCTGAACGATGCTTGTTGTGTGCATCAAGGGCAGTTCTTGAGAATACGTCCATTTTCTAAACATCAAGGTATTTAAAAGACAGTACGCAAACAAATAGATTGTGGAACACTTCTCTACACTGTACCTGATCGTGGCAATTGAGCCGCTCTGAGTCAAGAAAACGTATTCGCGTAAGGTATTTATTTATACATCATGATTCATCATTCAGTTTCCCATGTAAACAAAGACATGATAAATTATCGACACGCAAGGGGGTCAGTCACTGATATGATCTATAATAAGACTGCAGCCAAGGAAGCAAACTTCTAAATAATACAACTTGTTCTTCGCGTGTTTGCACTTTAATAGTGTTAGCCCGCTCGAGTGACTTGTTTCAAGTGGATAAAGAAATCTATATAATCACAAAACTCGGCTGCTGTACAAACAAAATTTAGTGCGAGACACGATCAGTGAAATAAAACTGAGTTATTCTGCAACCAAGGAAGGCAAAGAAGAACCTGTCTCTTTCTCTGTCTCTGTCTCTGTCTCTTTGGCCATTTGTCAACAAAAAAACCTGCAGTTTATGGTAGACTATGGCGCCGACGGGTAAAACATACAGGCTTACCTCGATCGCTTCTTAATCCTCCGTAGTTCAATGAAATCTTAAGACAATAAGTTATCCACTACTGGCGATCATGTATAGTAGACGGCCTTCTCGCGTGTGCAAGGAGATTACTTGTGATCAGCAAGTCAGGTCGAGGCAGCACTAGTTTCTTTCAATACATGGAATGGGCATGTCAAAGGTCGAGTTAATCCAGCGTGGCTTCTTATTTGTTCTACTCCTTATTTTTCCTATTATTTGCATATTCATTTCACAGTTCATACACGTGGTCGACCACAATACAGCTACCATGCATGAGCAGAAGTAACGCAATCTAGTTCTTGTGATATAACATCATTTCTAGCGGTAAAACACACCGTACCAGGTTTTACTGCAGTAACGTTTTTGTGTCGTGTTCGTATAACTACTTGTCTGAGAACCAGTACAAAACGTAACGCAATCTATAGTTCATGTGACGCTGCAACCTGATTGCCATAAACAGTTCGATTAACCTGTCCCTGCCCCGGTGAGGCGTCTGCTTGCTCATATATACCTAATTCAATAAAGGTTGTTTTGGCAATTGGTCATTGATAATTGGTCATTGGCATTTGGCTTTCCTTGAGTGACCGCCAAACAATAGCTTCCCAATGCCCAATTACCAATGACCAAAGCAACCTTTATTGAATTAGGTGTATACAAATAAGCTTCATTTTAAGCCTATGTATGACACACGGTTCAATTTGTTAGAAGTGCAGTGGGATTGGTTCCCGTTCCAACTATAAATTCAGTTCAGTCCACTCAGTCGATACAACTTTGAATTATTGTTTGTTCGTCAAATTGTGCGTCGACAAATACAACAGACTGAAAGGAAAATAAACTATTTTCAGTTGTAAAATTTACGGCAAGAGAGACGGCGTACTTGATCAGCGGGATTGTCGGCAATCGGCTTTCGAACAACTCACCCGGCATTTAGAAATAGAGAAAGAGCAATTTTAAACCTGTTTACAATACAGCTGGAAGTACTATATTCTTTTTGTTTGTAATGTGCTCGTGTAAACAACCATTTCCTTTCTTATATATACGTACCTTGAAGTTAGTCGGCGGTTGAAAAGTAACTTGCCTCCTTCAGGCTCTTATGTGTGTTACCACAGGTTACCAGCCTTCATGCACGCTTGTGACTTAGGGACGGGGGGGTTGGGCAATTACCAAAAAAAAATCCTACAGAAGAAAATTAAGAGGAAAAAAATCGTGCACAAGAAAGCACGTGAAAAAAAATTTAAGCATTAAGGTAAAAAAAATTCTTGCAAATAGTGATGCTGAAAAAAAAAAAACATGCTCAGAAGAAATTGCCCATCCCCCCCCCCCCCCCCCCCCCAACAAAAATTAAATGGTCCGTCCCTTAGCGAGACTATGATGAGGTCTTGAGGTCATTCGAATTGTTTACCAGCGAAAACAGCGTCGAAACTTCTAGGTGGTCGATTGTCCGGCGGCGTCATTAACTTCGGCTGAGTTCACAGTCAATACAGAACCTTTAAGTTATTTCCTAATGGCTCTAACACACACAAACAAAAATATTATCTTAACATTAAAAAGCGTCTAATACAAACATTATTAACCCTTAACTCACAAGAGTGTCTAAAATCAAAATTCAAGAAAATAACAAATGTCATTTTGTACAACATTGAACAACGAATGAACAATGCAAAAGTGCTGCTGAAGAGGTTTCATTTGAATGGTCACACCATAGATCAAATTAAACTCAAAAGTTAGAACTACACTACATGTCTCCATAATTGACCCTGTGAGTGAAAGGGTTAAGAGGAAGTAATCACGAATCGAATTTCGTTGCAAAAAAAGTGAAACAAAAACACGTGCAATGATCAAGTTGAATGTCATTGAATAACGAGTATACAAATGTCATTACAATAAGAAATGGTCTAAATTTTATCCAGAACATCGCATAAAAAATATTTATTATATCTTTTCGTTTCTATACTGTCTTTTAAATATGTGATTTGCGGGAGGGAAGGTGGGGGGAGGGCGGGGGAGGGGGCATGGGTTCATCTTATATTATAAACCACTTATTAGAAGTATCTTGGACGTGTGCCACATATGAAACTAATCAAGTCATTAAAAGTTTTTGACTACCTATATGTGAGGAGGACTCGAATGTATTTAATTAAGGCCAGAAACCAAGCGAAGCAAGCGCAGCAAAAGAGGACTCTGAAGAGTCCCTAGCCTGACGTATACGTTTAGTCGCTGCCGAGCCACTAATCAAAGTTATTCTCAACACTTCTAGAAATAATTTATGATTACTATAGTCCCGGGTATGTTATGTTTTATTTAACTTGATTGAAAAATGTAAAGCCCATCTGATCATATCTTATGCATGTTAATTTGCGCTATATAAGTAATAAATTAGTAGTAGTAGTAGTAGTAGTACACTTTACTCTATATAAAAGTGATACCGTATACCTTCGATTATTAAAGCGAGAAGATCTCACCTCGAATAAGCTCTTATTTGATGCTATGGAATCCGAAATAAACTCACGGCAAGCCGGTACCTCGGTCCGACAAGTGCAATGAACATACAATTCGTAAATTCAAGCTGTGTTTGTTGAGGTTGCAAATTACATCTGAAAAAGTGCACTGCTGCTTATTCGAAAACAAATGTCAGTTAGATAGGACTGACGGAAGAAATTATACCGGTATGGGCATTTACATCTCTTTCTCTCACTCTTATTTTTATCTCGTGAATACGCGAAGCGTTGAACGAGGTACACACCTGTATTGTATAAGGGAACAGATAAGCAAATGAGCACTCGATCAGTCGGTCGGTTCATCATTAAGATGTAACTTTATCACGTTTTGCCGCTTAATAGGGGTATATTTTCAATATTATTGTGAGAATAAATTCGGGTCTTTGACAACTGGTCGCTAAAAAGAGGGTATCCGCTTAATAGGGGTTCAACTGCACGCTTATTTTCATATAAACACGGGTTAAATATTGAGATTTAACGATTCAAATCACTTGTGTACTTGATGGTCCAGTAAATACGAAACATCGCTCAGACCTCACCTTTGCTACAAAGTTTTGCTGTACGGACGTCCTATTTGGAACAGGTAAAATATAGGCGCAAACCTTATGAAGTGATCAGCGAATGGACAGTAAAATAAAAGAGAATTCGTCAACGTTTTTAAACAGCCTAAATTCGTGGCATTAAAAGATGATTGCTGTGTGATGAATAAGTGGCGTGACTATGAGTAGAAACAGTCAAAGAATTGATGATTAACTCACGTGTACATGTAACATAGATTCATGTTGCAATGATAATGATGGTAGTGATGAAGCTATATATCAAACCCACCAGAACTGCTGATTATTAACTTTTTTAAATTCTTCATTAAGACTTGATCTCGGTCACCTTTACATTAATATCCATTGAAGATGAAGTTCATGACACAAAAATGGATGGCCATGATATTATGATGAAGAGGCTCGAGTGTGGAACAACCTACAGTTACAACGGTATCAGCTGGAACAAAGTCAGGACATAGTCACAAGCAAAAGAGCCATAGATATAATAAAGTGTATTATCTGGGTAAGTAAAAAGAAGTATTGTCTTCACTGACTATTATTCTGACTTTGGTCAAATCTGATCAATAAACAGCTGTTTATAATAATCATTAGCATAGCGTCTTTTGCTTGTGCACTGGGGATGCGCTAAAAGCTTGGTTTTTGATTGGGGCTGAAACAAAATGCAGTCTCGTCCGGATTCAATTTGAACAGAGCAATAACCCTGTTTTTAAAAAATCCCATGATTAAACGCGTAGTGGGCTGCAGGGTATCTACATCGTACATAAAGAGCTCCTCGGTTTATTTGCTTCTAATGAACCTAAAGCCTAAAGGGCTGGCGCTTTTAAAGCGTACAACGCTCTTGTTTATAGAGAGTAACTAGATCATTGTCTAAAGTCACTGTATCAATTGGAGTCCTCCTAAAAGGAACTAGTTATAATTGAATATATTAGATTCAAATAACATTAAGGTAAATCTTACAAATAGCAGTACTAAGTTAATACTAAAATACAAATGTTAATTCTATATAATAAAAGCTAATGTACTAAAACCAATACTGAGCTAATATTAATATAATAGAGCAGTTTTCAATTGAGTGTGAAAAGTAATTACACAACTGCTTTGGTTCTACGCTTTGTGATTGGCTAAAAAATCTCGCGCCACTTTCTCGACCAATCAGAAGTAAAACCAAAACCAATCGTGACTTGCTCGCACGCGTTTTCCCGCGCTTGGCGCCGTCGACATGCAATTGCTTCGAGCTCTGATTGGTTCATTGGATTGTTTACGACTGCTGTAATTGGTCAGGGTAATTACTTTGGTTTTGGTTTTACCACACTCAATTGAAAAATGCTCTAACAAGAGTGAGAGCCATTGTTCAATCACTTATAAATCATATCAGAGTCTTGCTTAGAGTAGTCTTCAATCGAGTGTCGTAAAATCAAAACCAAAGTAATTACTCTAGCCAATCACAACAGACGAAGACGACAACCCATTGAACCAATCACAATGCAAAGCAAATACGTGTAGCCGGCGCAAAGCGCGGGAAAACGCGTGTAGCCAAGTCACGATTGGTTCTGGTTTTAGTTCTAATCGGTCGAGAAAGTGGCGCGAGAATTTTTAGCCAATCACAGCCTTGTAATGCAAATACAAAGCAATCACAAAGTTACTTTCGATACTGAATTGAATACCGCTCAAAAAAAAAAATCAGATATGAGTGTAATTAGTAATCACTAACTAGTGGACTAGAAAAAGGTTTTTTTTTTTTTGTATTTTTAAAAGAACTTTATTAAGGTATTTGCCCTGGGTATATTTGCCCTCTCAGAATATCTCCCAAAAATGTCTCAGTAAGCATCCTAATGTCTAATTTCAAAATCCAAAATTTCAGAAGATATGGACATTCAAAATTTGGCCTTTTGACCTCTATTGAGCATTCTGATTGGTTGAATTAGGTCACATGACCCTTTGGCGGGACATTCAAAATAACACGTTTTTCTCATTCGGATTTTAACATTTTTCGATTCTGTTTTCAGCAATGCATTTCAAAATCACAAAATCAGCAAGAAATTGTACATTAATAGAAAAGAACAACAAAAATAATGTAAAGGAACTAAGCTACAAGTGAAATTTCAATATAATGTTATGTTATAAAAAATTAGCTTACTACGAATAGTATTGTACGGTAAATAGATTAAAAATAATTGGTAAACATAAAAAAAATAAAATAAAATAAAAGGAAAAAAAGAGAAAAGGGTAAGCTGGGTGTTTTTGAGTAAAATTATCAGCGGGCTATTTGTTCACGAAGGACACAGGATGATAAGAAGGGAAGCTATATACACAATTTAGAACTTTTTTCCATTTCTCTATGTGCACAAGCGTCTTATTATTGTTCGCAGCATTAGTCTTTTCGATTTCAATGACATGTTTTAAATAAGTCTTAAACAACATAATATTCGGTGTTAATTTCTTTTGTCTACAGCTAAAGATGGTTTGTTTAGCTAAAATTAATAGGTGATTGATTAACTTAAAGTCCTTTGTTTTTTCAAAAATACCCAGCATTATTTGACACTTATTCAAGTCTATCAGAGATAGGTTGGCGCAATTAACCCATACAAAAAAAAAAAACAAACAAAAAAATGGTAATTATCGAGTATATGGCCTGACTCGACATGAGTCTCTCGATGCTCAGTGGTTAGAGCATGACGGCCGCGGTGAGCAGAAGATCATAGGCTCCATTCCTGTCGGGGACTTAGATTTGTTGTTCGTCCCACGCTCGTGATATGATGAACATTACATCTTTCTCTGGTATGTATTATAGCTCACAGAGCAGTTTTCAATTGAGTGTCGTAAAACCAAAACCAAAGTAATTATTCTGACCAATCACAGCAGTCGTAAACAATCCAATGAACCAATCAGAGCTCGAAACAATTACATGTCGCCGGCGCCAAGCGCGGGAAAACACGTGCCGGAGCAAGTCACGATTTGTTTTGGTTTTACTTCTGATTGGTTGAGAAAGTGGCGTGAGATTTTTTAGCCAATCACAAAGCGTAGCAATGCAAAACCAAATAATTACTTGCGACACTTAATTGAAAACTGCTCTAATCTATATCAATGGTTAAATAAAGTCACTCTACCTGCAGATTCACTACTTTTGAATTGCTTTTGGTAGTTTCTTAGCTACAAGGATAACGAAACGCACGTGATTTTCGATTAAATCGTCATCCTTAATTAACCCTAATTCTCCCTGTTCAAGTTTTTCAATTCCCTCTTCTATTTCATTGTCAGACATGCTGTGTAGATTAGTTACAAAACGACCTCGTAACATACTATAGAACTTGGCTTTTCCCAGGTTATATTTTCCTTCAAACCAAAGCGTCTCCACCTCAAAATTCGCCGCTTTTAACATTCTGCAAGTTTCCTTATACCTATCATTAGGGTATAATTTGGCACCTGTTGCTTCTCTAAACAGCGAGTAACAAGAATGACCCATAAGATCAAAATTGCGCGTATACCGTCAACACGGAGGGATTTTTCAACGCCCTTAAAAATCTTCATGGGATCAGCAAAATGATGATCAGATTGTATCATCAGTACACGATCAAAGCAGCCATGAACGGGTACATCATTAAAAAAATCTTCCCCGGTTTTCAAAACTGGAATGACACCATCCCTTTCCTTAGCTTTTAGGTGCATCTTCTTATTTGGCTCTACACAGACTATTGGATTGTTTAGCTTAGCCAAGGTGAATAGCTTTTCTGCAAGGTAGCCAGTTCCACTTCCAACGTCAGCAATAACGTGTTCAGGATGTAAGTCCACTTTCCCTATTACACTTTGAAGAATCTGATTGTAATGTTCCGCATAATGTTCATCATAATTGGCAGCTACGGCATGATAATAACCTGAAATTAAAGACAAATCGTTGTATTGCTTCCTATCATAAGTTCAATTATTTTGTAAATTGTTGTGTTAAGAAAAACGATTAAAATGGAGTTAAGGAGGCTCGACTCAGTTGTTTTTTTTTTTTTTTTTTTTTTTTTTTTTTGCCGTGGGGTGGCAGTTGTTGGAAGCATCACTACTCGCTTAAATTTCGTTTTCTGAGTTAATAGTCTCATACATAACAAAACAATAAGCGAGTATTTCATAGCTTAGCTTTCGTAATGTATGTGGGTGATTTTATACATAACAAGATGATAAGCGACTATCTACTTGCTTAAATTTCGTTATGTAGTAATTTAATATTTATATACAGATGAAAAAAACTTGCAATAGAAATTTCGTTGCATAGAACAATTTAGTCGCATATTATGCAGATGTAAGTAACGCCCAAAAAAAAAAACAAAATAAGGAGGAAAAAAAAAACAACATACAGTGAGAGATATAAGTGGGAAAATAATTAAAAGTAAAAAGAACTGATGATTTCGTCACTGAAAACAAGAGCTTGCGCGTTAATTTAAATCTTCGTTGGTTTCATTTTCAAAAATACAGGGGCTTTTTCCAACATTTTACAGGAATAGTTAAGTAATATTTCTGAGTTTGCAAAATTAGGATCTGAAAAAATTTCCTCATAAGGTTTGGCGTTGTGTTTGGGGGGAGATTGAAGTCCTTAAATATTGTAGGTGAGATGGGTTAAACTATATGCTTATCGTTGAATTATTTTAAGGCTTCTAAGGTCAACAGATCACTCCAGAACTGCATGTTTCAATGAATCGGAAGGTTTACATATAAAGCATTGGTTGTAAATGATTTTAGACCGTGACATGATATTGAAATATTCATTTTATTTTAGTGTAGATAATTACTTATAATTGACTGTAATGCGCATCTGATCATTTTCATGAATTTTGCGCAATATAAATTATTAAATTATTATTATTATTATTATTATTATTATAATCATTATAATTATTATTATTACAATTATTATAAATCATTAAAACAATATAGATAAATATAGATTCAGAAGACAAAAAAAAAAACCATTACTCCCAGACGGTCAATAGGCCATTTCCGAGTTGCTTTTTGTCTCGTTATCAAAGCGAGGCTTGGTGCACAACCTTTCATATGAAAATTAGTTTTCATTCACATGTAAATAAAACTAATTTTCACATGAAAGGTTGTGCACCAAGCCTCACTCTGATAACGAGACAAAAAGCAACTCGGAAATGGCCTATTATGGAGACATGTAGTGTTTTGAGTCTGTCGACGAAATGTTATCATGTCACCATTCAAATAATACATCTTCGGCACTGGTACTTTTCTTTAATACTGTTTGTTTTTCAGCATTTTACACAATGAAATTTGGGATTTTTCTCAATTTTTTTAGCTTTGGCATTCTTGGGATTTAAAGAGTTAACGTGGTTCCACTGTTGTTCCCTTTTCTCGTTATTTTAAATTCCTGGCGTCTTTACAAAATCTACCTTCTAAATCTAGTTCTTTCGTGGTCGCCATTTTTCTTGATTAAAGAAACTGATCTTCGGAGCTTTGAAACAGGGCCTAAAAAGAAAAAGGAACAATTTTGATCTGTTAGTAAGTGCCGAGACGCAGCAGGGTTTATCTTGAAGTATCTCTAAGGAATGCGCTGTTGTTAACTAAAGCACGCATTCTTTTTATATTTATATATCGCAGCAGGAGAGAATCAAAGCCTCAAAAGTCATGAGCGTTAAAATCTGCCGCTCTACTTTTTTATGCCCCTGAAACACACTGTTAATGTGAAGGTAACATGCTAATGATTCCCTCGCGGCGTATTCGCTCGAACAATCCAAAGTGAATGATTAAGGGGCTGTTTGGAGGGCGAGTGACTGGAGTTCCAAGGTCACCCTCCTAGCCGCGGGTTACCCTGGGAGAGCCAACTGTTCATACATCTCTTTAGAAAGCACACTGAAGTGTTTTCATGATAAACTTGGTCACTCGCCTACCCGGAAAACCCTGTCTGCTTGCCAGGGTCACCTTCCTAGGCGGGCGATCTTTTCTGCATGTAAACCGTCACCCCAGGGTCACCCTTCAACACAATGTTAAAATAAATTTCCCATACAAAGTCTATAAATCGTTCGTCGCGTAATTACAAAGAATCATCACATAGTAAACTTGGGCTCACCTGTGGATCGAGGGCTATTTCATAATACGTTCATAAGATCGGTTAACAAATACCGAAAGGCAAATTGCCAATACCCTGAATGAATACCGCGAATAAACTTGAAAGAGAGAATTCAACTGGAGTCACGGTCAGTCACGGTGTGATCCGTTACGTTCTTACTACGTTTCAAGGGCTCAAAGGGTTTACGAACTGAAGATTTTGAGAGAAAATCATCGATGCTTGTAATTTAGAAGCCTCTAGATTAAAACCTAAATTCGTCTCCTTGGTGTTGGTTCGAGATATCGGGAGTGACATTATGAGAACGTTATCTCTCGGGGACGCAAATTTGGTTCGTCAGTTAACGTAGTTTTAGATATATCGGGGGTTTGAGATATCAAGGGTGAAATTACAGTGATACACTTACGCAATCCAAGGGACGCAGCTTCAAGTTCGAGATAACGGGAATGTACTTCAAATCAAATATCAAGGTTATAATTCCAACAGGCAGGTGGGACTTCTGTTGGCTACTCACAAGCGTGGCCAAGGGGTTGACCTCGAGTCAAGCGTGAACGAATTCCAGGAATTCAAGCGGTAAAGTGCCCTAACCACTCTTAAATAGATCAACGATGATTGTTTCCTTTGATTCGACACGGTGCAAATTGGGAGCAAGAATAGACTTACCTTTTGGTAGATGCCGTCACTGCAAGCTCAAGCGAACCAATTAAACCCTGTTTATTACATGTTTAAAGGCATGTCTTAGTTCCACATCAACATCAACACGATGGCTCCCTTTTTGGGGTCGGTATCATGACAAAATGAAAGCTAGCATTCCAAAGTTAAGTGAATTTATAATTTAAACATTATTCGCCCTTTGTAATTACACCGGTTCAGTCATTACACAAGCATGAACTAGCAAGAGTTAGGTTTTGCTTGAATATGGATAATTATATCGTGATATTTTATTATATGGCATTGTCTTAGTTGAACGCAACATACAAATCAACACCATGGCTCCCTTTTTATCTCGTTAATGCGCTTGCGCATTAAGCGAGATTTCGTAGTCGAGTACTAAAAAGGGACAAAAGTTGTTAACAAAATTTTGTGGACTTTTGTCCGGGGGGGTTTCTTCTTCCTTCTTTATAGAAGCTATATTATGGCATTGAGGATATGGTTGGTTAAACCGGTTAGGATTTCAAGAAGGGCGTCACATACTGCCACTAAAATTTTTGGAGAGCACCCCCGGACCCATTGTTAATTTCCCAAGGGTATTGGGATGTCAGAACTTGTGATGAACCTGTCATATCTCACATTACGTTACCGCAAAGGTATTAAGTCCTTCTTTAAGTTTCGATATCTCACGTTACCTATCAGTTTCAATCATTTGTCGTAAAGCCATTGAAGCTGCTTTAGAAGGGATGCGTTTTCTTGGGAAACGCAGTTTGAGAATTTCACGGTGTATTTTTATGAATGGAGACGTTTTAAGAAAGTTAAATGGGACAGGAAAGTTTGTGTTTTAATATGAGCGATATGGCAGAGCAAAATAGCACGAACTTTGCGTTTTTTGAGGAGTACCCCCGGACCTATTGTTAATTTCCTTAGGGTATTGGGATGTCATGAACTTGTCATAATTATCTCACGCTACGTCACCACAAAGGTATTACAGTTCTTATTTAGTTTCGATATCTCACGTTACCTACGGTATCAATAATCTTTCAAATTTCAAATCATTGCCATTAATAGATTTAGGTACATGACAGAATGTATTGACGGTGATAAAAATTGCGCTTTGATTATGCAATAGTATGCAAGGGACCTCGTGATTTTGCAGACTTAGTCAAACTATTTCTTGTTTGCTGCAATTCTCTCTACAGTTCTATTCGTATACAAGCTGTAAAATTTTGTTGTTGACAAAGCAAGCATTTTAACAACCATTTTATAAGCGATCTGAGCGTTTCAATTCAAGACAGACATTGGAACTTGTTATTACGGACTTAATTGAGAAGATATTATTTGAGTGCCAATACGAAGAAAATATCAAGAAGTGGTTAGGATTTTATCGCATACACCGCCACTAAAATTTTTGGGGAGTACTCCCGGACTTATGTTAATTTCCCTAGGGAATTGGCATGTCATAATTTTTTTTTTAAGTTTTGATATATAGCGTTACATATCAATCTTTCAAATTTGTTTTTACGTGGATGTGTCCGAGACGGCATTGATCTTCAAAGGTTCAAGAAATTTGTGTTTTTCTTGTCAATCATATGTCGTAAAGCCATAAGTGCTCATTTAGAAGGGTAAAAAAGGTCAAATGTTCTTGGGAAACGCAGTTTGACTGAAAATTTCACGGTGTATTTTTAAAATGAATGGAGACGTTCTGAGGAAGTTAAATGGCAAGGGAGCAAAAACAATAATTACTAAGTTCAATTTATGAAATGAATGGCTTTGAGTTCTCATAGTATGTTATCATTTGATCAACTTTTGATATTAAATTACCGATCACGCGAACGAAATCATTGCCATTATTAGATTTAGGTACATGGTAGAATGTATTGACGGTGATAAAAATTGCGCTTTGATTATGCAATAGTATGCAAGGGATCTCGTGATTTTGCTGAACGAACTAATTGTGCAAATGTAGAAGTTATTGTTTGCTGCAATTCTTTCTACAGTTCTATTCATGTACAAGTAAAAGTTTGTTGTTCTGAATTGAATGACAAAGCAAGCATTTTAACAACCATTTTATAAGCGATTTCAGCGTTTGGATTCAAGACATACATTGGCATCATTACGGACTTAATTGAGAAGATATGAGTGCCAATACTACTCAAGTAAAAACCATTTGATTAACGTTTTTTCACCTTTTTTCCGGATCCACGATTGTGGCGTGCAGGAAACACAGAAACATTTCCGGTGAAGATCACAAGAAAAGACAGAAAAGTCAGAAAAATATAGCACTGCGACAGCTTGAGACTCAGTTGAAGTAAAAAGTAGTGAAAATTGCTTTTCAGTGTTTGTCTGGCTTTGACAGCTTTCGTAATAAAGTTTCCTTTTTATCATTGTGGAATGTCCGGTTTCCGGAAGATTAGAAAGAACGGGAGAGAGCGAATCTTAAAAATGAAATTAAAGTTGGAAAAATAAATATTTGCTCAATTCTTTCTTTGAGGAATAGAGGAATTCTAAGGATATGCACCTTTTGTCCTGACTTCCTGACTGAATTTAAGTCTCAAAATAGCAATGAACAATGCGCTATATATTTTAAACGATTATACGTGAATGGACTCTGACCGATCAATGACAGACGTTATAGCGACGACGAGTATAGCACGCACCATAGGCGCCATAGGTGTCATAGGTCATGATTAGTAATCAGTTCTTTTTTCTTCTTCAAAATCTCCGTAAAATTCTAAGATGTTTATGTCTTATATATAAAGATCTACAAACGCGGATAAACGTAAACAGTTTTCCGATGCGTTGTGGCACACATCAAAGATTAAGATTGGATGATCCTAGCTTGTTTTTGAACCGGTTCTGCTTGACATTTCTGACAGTGAAGAATTAATTCTGTATGGCGATGATCCGCAATTTGCACCTACAGCTTCATAGTTGAGACTAGTAGAACCTCTCAAACTCCCCGTAATCTCGAACTCAAATCCATTTCCTTTCGGTGACCTTCGATTTTCTTTTATGTCATATACTATACAAGTCTAATGAGAGTGCGAGATGTCAGGAGTTCAACTGTATTTTCGAGGTCTTCAGTGCATGTGATTTCAGAGTAATTTTCTGAACTTACAATCATGGGTGGCCAACGACCACTGATGTATAAATCTTCAAGGTTACCTTCATCATATTCCTTCCCAAAAAGTCCTAAAATACCATAAAAAGAATTCACTTACCTTTTGCATCCTTCCGAGGCTTTTGAGTCTTATGAGCCTTGTGTGATTTGTGCCGATTTCTGCTTTTTTTTTTTACTTTTTTCGTTTCCTGTTTTCCTCCTTGTGTTTTACCATGCGGGAAGAGTTACTTATTGACTGTTATTTGACGATATAAGATCAACAGAGATCTGTACAACTCTGCAATTGATCCCGGCACCGCAAATGATCCCGGACCGCAAATGATCCCCAAATTGGACCGCAAATGATCTCCAAATTGGACCGCAAATGATCCCGGACCGCAAATGATCGCCAAATTGGACCGCAAATGATCCCGGACCGCAAATGATCCCCAAATTGGACCGCAAATGATCCCCATAGAGGACCGCAAATGATTCCGCTCATAAATAACAATGGATGGTGTGGATTTTTTTTACTAGAGCTGTGCATATACATCTAGTTTATGCCTAAGCCTGGATTTCTACTGTCGCGTATTTTTTACGTGCGTAAATATAATAAGAAATGATGTATGAACAGCTTGTGCAAAAGTTTACGCGAGTTGTTCATACATCATCTCTTATTTTTATTTACGCTAGTAAAAATTACGCGACATTGGAAATGCACATTAAAATTAAAAAAAATAAAAATTATAATATCATATGTATACAGCCTTATACATATTTTTAAAAAGAGTAACTATTTAATCTAAGAATATGAATTAATAAAACACGCGTTAAGTCGTCTAAAAAGTTAAAGAGCCCAGTGTCTGTTATAAAGAAGTCAGTAACGCGGGACTTTCTTATCACCAGCCCTCCAACGCCAAAAGATGGCAATTGTTTATTCCATGCGATGAATGACCAAATAATTTGCCTGGGGATGGTATCCCAGAGCGTCTCAGAATTACGCTCTAGCCTGGTTAATTATCTCAGACTAAACCCAACCACACCAGACGGACAAGAATTTGGTTTTATCGACTGAGTCGATAAAGTAAATTAGCCACCGAGCGCTAGCCCTTCGCTCCGACGAAGAGATAGCGATCGAAACGTCAGCTTTCTCGAATCTTTTTACGGTGGCTAATTTACTTTATCGACTCAGTCGATAAAACCAAATTCTTGTGCTTCACCCCCACCGACGCAGCACCACAGTTTCTCTAGAAACTAACCCCATTCACATCAGACGGAGCTCATTTCAGAGATTTTGTCAATCATGGCGCATGGAAGACCTATCTACGAAGAATGGCAAAGGATGGATAGTGGGGGACTGGATTGCATTGTTGGGACTGATCAACATGTTAAATATCCCGGTGGCGATAGTCTCAAGTTTAGGAGAGGCAGGATAAAAATTAATTCATTCAGCTGGGTTATGAAGATGACGACAACGATAAAAGCAACGGAGGTATGGCGTTACTTAGCCATGAAGCTGAGCTACATTAATCACAGTCTGGGACCAATAGACCTTTCCGCTTCTAAGAGTCCGCGACGTTCCAGTGTGCGACCGAACAGTTAAAAAACAAGTACGGCGAGGGAAAAGTTTATACGGAGGAGATTTGTCCAGTAACTGTGGAAAAATGTTTCAATGTTACACCCAAGGCGTCTTTGACAGTGGTGGAGCATTGCAGGTCTATTCCAATGACTGTTTTTTTGTGATGTTTGCTTAATGCATGAACTTTTTTTGAGCCTAGTAGGTGAACATAAAGGGGACGAGCAGACCTGGAAGAAAACTAATTAGCCTGTAACATTGCGTTATGCTCCTTGTTAAGGGTTCTTTTGAAATACCAAATGTATGGTTTGACTAAATGAATGTCCAGTTTATAAGTAAGGATATGCGACGTATGTTGCGTGGGCATCAATAGAATCTGCTCACAATTTTATGATTTCAAATAAAACGAATTACGTTTTTGTTGATTGAGAGTGAATCCAATAGTGTCGTAACGAAATTCTTTAGCCTTGATAAAAAAAATGTAAACCCTGATTTGTGAGGTCAAAATATGGCTTTAGAAATACTTGTGACAAAAGCTCAACTGCCACGTCATTCCCATATCAACTCCATTCCATTATCCACACCATTCCTCTATTTATTAAATCCAGGCTTAGGCATAAACTAGATGTATATGGACAGCTCTAGTAAAAAAAAATCCACACCATTCCATTATTATTTATGAGCGGGATCATTTGCGGTCCTCTATGGGGATCATTTGCGGTCCGGGATCATTTGCGGTCCAGGATCATTTGCGGAGCTGTACAGATCACCAGAATTCAGAACACAAAGAATGACTTTGAAATAAATGAGTGCCAAAAATCAAAGGTCACCGAGTATGTATACCAGGAGTCTAAGGTCTACTCTAACTGCAGAGAGGAAGAGAATAGCCTGCGAACAGGCTCCTGGTTCGGAGGGGCGCTATTTTCCGGCGCTATTTTACTGGAAGCCCGTCCGCAGGCTAGGAAGAGATGGGCCTTGGGAACGAGGTTGGTAGAAGTTTCAATAAGAAATAGATCATTAAATGTTGATATGGACGATATGGTCACTGTAATGTTTAACTTTTATTGGTAAATTGCACAACTTTCTGAAGTTGCTGTCTATTTTCAGTGTTTATTGTGTCGCTGTCGTAATTAGTCGTATTTTTGAAGCAGAATCGAGTCGCTTGTCGCTGTTCTGTTCAGAACGTCAAAGGAACGTCTCGTGTCGGCAGTTTTCGGGGCCATGTCGCTTGTCGCTTTTACCCCTTGGAAGGCCTCTTTGAGCTGAGATGTTTTAAAAACAGCTTCGCATTTTAATTGGCTATAAAAGGAAACGAAACCTAATCACCAGCTCTATTCCTACAAGAGACACTATTCTGCCTGAAGGTACACATTTGTTGAGTGAACGGAAAAAGCGACAAGTAAAATATTTTCATTTGCCTTTTTTACAATAGTCTACCTTAAAAATATAATGAAGTCTTTAGAGAAAACATTCCTCTTTTTAGAGATTACAATGGGAGGGGGGTCACGATCCCGTTTCACGCACTTTTTTTATGAATTTCATGCGTCACATATTCGTTAAATTCCTTAGACTGGTTCCTTACAAGGATATTAGTTACTAAATTTACGAATCACGTTTCCATTTTACTAACTTTCACGTTTCACGCACTGATTTTTTCCCTGATCATGCGTCATGCATAGATCCTTCGCCACCCTCTTTTTAGTGAGCTTATTCACATGCACAAAGTTCTTGTTTTGTCTCATACATCCACATATACAATGCATATATGAATTGGCTGTTTAAAAACATTGCCAGTAAATCAATTTTAATCCTAATTAATCGTTGCAATATGTTTTAGTTCTGTTTAAATATCAATAAATAAAGATAGTAAATTTTTTTAACCTTCGTTCATCTTTCCCAAATTTCGATTGATAAGAAAATTGCCATTGTAATGCCATACAAGTCATTGCTTATGACTTTTATTGATTTGGTGGCTTCTAAAAGAGCCCTTAAGTCCTCTATGACTGCAATGTCTAACTCCATGATTAGACCTACAGGTATTTTCAATCTTTTTCTCAATGTTCTCTATCCTGCCAATACCCATATCCAGTTGACTGGTGCGACTCGCATTTTGTTCTTCTGCTATACTGAATAAATACAGGCAGCAAGTCGCCTCGTCTTACCCCACCCGATGTAGCTACAAAGCCATTGTATACTACATCTGTATGCTACACCTCGTATAAAAACGAAACAGATAATTCGTAAACAAGTTATATTTTATATATGACGCAACTGTCAGAAACAAAACACGCGCGAAGACATACAGGTCAAACCCATTCGTGTGCATTCAGAAGTGTTGCTACTTTACCCGCTAAAAATTAACATCAACTTCAATAGACCATTTAGCAACTTTACACATATTACCTATCACATCTTACCTATCAAAGGCACCCAACTTTTCCAATTCTTCTTGTTGTTTTTTTTATTACGTTACGTTCTCTCGCATTAACGAGATGGCTTTAAGAGCCCTTTGATTGGGGTCGGTATCATGACAAAATGAATGCTAGCATTCCAAAGTTAAGTGAATTTATAATTTAAACATTATTCGCCCTTTGTAATTACACCGGTTCAGTCATTACACATGCATGAACTAGCAAGAGTTAGGTTTTGCTTGAATATGGATAATTATATCGTGATATTTTATTATATAGGCATTGTCTTAGTTGAACGCAACATACAAATCAACACGATGGCTCCCTTTTTGGGGGTCGGTATCATGACAAAATGAAAGCTAGCATACCAAACTGCTATTTCAAGTTACAGGACTCACAGCGGTTCAGTCATTCGACATGCATCAGCTAGTACTATATTATTTCTGCCGCCATTGTTGTTGGATTAAGATATGGAGAGTGACACTCCGGCGTAGTCAGGAAACGACACGGAGTGTCGCTGGTGGAGTGCAGTTTTTTGCCCCGGCCGCGGGGAGGACATGCGGCTGTATTGCAGCTAAAGACAAACATTTTGTTTGGCGACCCGCCAAACGCACAAGGGGGAAAAAACTGCGCTCCATTGTATGGAAGCTCCGAACACAGATCACTCGGGAAGGGAGGGTGGGTCGCGAGCTTTCCACTGCGTGGTTTTCCGCCAAAAGATGCCAAATTCACCAGGGAGCGGTTAATATATACCCGTTACACCAATGAGAGCGCCCCGAGGGGATTCCATATCCATTTGCACGAGACTATTGGCTTGCATGCATAATAAAGTATATTCAAATGACTTTAAATAGAAAGAGAGAATTGTCAATCCGAAAAATGCATCTCATTAGGAACACTTAGAATAAATTATTCAACATGTTAAGTTTGCGTGTTGAGTCCTGCACTGGGTTATCGATTCGTGATAGTCGTACGAACGGGGATCTAGAAAAGTATTGTGGAGCCGAAAAAGAGAATTGACGATTCGAAAAATACATCTCATTAGGGCACTGCTTGGAAATTATTCAACATGTTTGTGTGACGGGCCTTGCTGCAAGGTTGTAGATTTGTATACGAATCGTACAAATGGAGAAACAAATGGAGAAAAGAATTTTCGACCCTGGAAAAAGAGCAGTGGTCAGAGCAAAAGAGCAGTGGTCAAAGGGGGGGGGGGGGGGGGGCCTGTCCACCTTGGTGGACAGGGCGAAGTCTTTGCCTTCGACTGAGTCTGATCGGAGAGCCGAGAAAGACCGAGTAGCACGCGATCTCCAGGCCAATGGTTACACCAAACGTTTCATTGAGCCTTCTCATGCAACGCCACCTGCACCCCGTGAACCAGACGAGAGACCGGAACCCCGGAAAGGTTTTGCCACCATCCCGTACGTGAAAGGGGTATCGGAGCGAGTAAAGAAAATCCTAAACAAAGCCAACGTCACTACGGCTTTTAAACCCGTTAGAACTTTAAACACTGTTTTTAAAAAGCCTAAAGATCGACCGCCACTCATGGCCTGCAAAGGCATTGTTTATAAAGTTAACTGCAAGTCATGCGATTTCACCTATGTTGGCGAATCAAAACGCTCCTGGAATTCACGCGGGCCCGAACACAAGCCAGGGACGCGCAGCAATAATGACTCATTCATAAAACAACACGCGGAGACGACCAACCATGACATACACCTAAATTATGTTCAGATTCTGGAGAGAGGTGTAAACAACTTGTCCAAACGTTTATTCTTAGAATCGTGGCATTCAATCATCGACCCTAATTGTATCAACGAACGGAAGCCATTCCCAAGAGTATACCTACCAATTGTCAAGGATTTTAAATAACTTGTTTCCCACAAAAAGAACATTCATTCTCTGATGAAGGCCGCAGTGAGCGACCGAAAATTTAGAAAAACTTTTAAACTTTTTATAAAATTTTTAACAGGTCAGTTTCAAAACTTTTATTTATTATCATTATGAGCACTGATCGCCCGAACAACATTTACAAAAAGAGAATTGTCGATCCGAAAAATGCATCTCATTACAGTCATTAGTAAAGGGCCTTAGAAATTTCCACAAGGGATCATCATTGTAGTATTGTGTTTGTTAAACGCTAAACCGGTTTTAATATGCTAGACGCAGGGATCCTTAGTTTTATATAGTTGCAGTTGTGTAGTTGTATTTTACGATTAAGCACTTTTATTTGGATTTTGCGCTCAATTACGCGAGCGGCGAGGCCACGAGTGAGTACGAACCGGTGCTAGGCCCTATAATTATTGTTCGCCGGCGAACGATGACGTTGCACGCTTTTTACATTAAGGATTAAAGCTTTCCCATCCAACCAATAACAGTTTTCGATAGGAAATTAGCAAAGCAACCAGAATTTTTAGTTTCATAGGATTGGCTTTTGATTATGTGCTGCAAGTGGTCTCGGTTTCATGTTTGAGCCGGTGTTCGCGAAGCCTGCAGAATAGGCGTTATTTTTTTATGCGTTTCAGGCGAGCGCGAGGAGAGAAAACATTTCGCGTTCCTCCCGCGCGCGCTTGCCTCAGAAACGCAAATAAAATTACGCCTGTTCTGCAGGCTATTCAACTTGACAGCGTAAGCACTTCCCATTTGTCACAACTGGCCGGACGGACCACTCAATTCGTAAATATTATACCATTAGTTTTCAGAACTGGTTGACCAAACTGGTGAATTCGGAAAGGGTATGCCCCCGTTTTGATGGACTTGTAGGAACTACAATCATAGACAAAAGTGTGTTGGGAAGGTTCGCAGTTTTTACCATTGGATTCTTTCCCTCCCCTCCCTCTTTTACAATGTTGGTTATAACTGGACTTTTTTAATGCAAAATTGTTGGCTGAGGCCAACATTGGAAAGAGGGAGTGGGGAACTCTGAAGAGTGATTGATAGTTGATCATTATTTAACGTTAAGAGAGCATCGGTGTAATTCAGCACTTATGCTATTCATTTTTACAACCTTCCCAACTACTTTTGTCTGCAATTGCTAGGTCTCTCACTCTTGTTTTTTTTCTTTTTTTCTGCGCATGCTCCTGTCAAATGCCTCCAGAAAAATAAGACTAAATGATATTGTATAGGTTAGTCGTGTTTAATATATTGCCGAGCACATAGACTTTAACTTGAATGCCAAAGGATGGCCAATATTAATTTAGTTTTATAATTTAGTTGACAAATTAGGCTAACGTTAACTTTACAACATTCTCATACAACATTGTTCTTTTATTTTTTTTTCCTGTTGTTGTTTTAAAGTTTCCTTTCTTGCCACATGCTTGGTATTAATAGAATAAAATAATTTAACAAAAATGAAATGGTTCAAATAATGTAACTATCATATGATTATATGAAATGGAAAAAATGTTCTTTTATTTTCAGAAACTAAGATTTAACTATAAAGTAACCTAAGGTCAATTACTGTTATGCCTGCACAACTCCTTCTGCACCAAAACCGTCATCTTTTTTTGTTTGCAGTAAAACTATACTACCTAACAGACTAAGAACAAATGTCGTATCGTATCGTATCGTATCGCATCGTATCCTTTTCAGAGAGTCTTTGGAACTGACTTTTTTTCTATAACTAAAGATGGTAATTTTATTCTGTAATTAGAATACACAGCAAAATGACTGCACATCCCTTGAGTTATTGAAAAGTTGTATATTTTTCAGAAGACTATTCTTGCTATTCTGATTTATTCAAAGCACTCTCAGAAAAGTTCCCGTGTGTTTGCCGAAGTCATCGTTAAGTTGTTTTCTCTGTCATCTGAGTGAAGTGACACAACGCGCGAATGATATGTACTTCTTGATTAAGTGGGAGGGCTGGATAGGAAAATATTTGGCTCGAGGTCATAGCGTATGGACTGAGCGCAGCTCAGTCTGTACGCCATGATGTCAAGCCAAATATTCTACCCTTACGGCTTTTTGCGGCCCTGCTCGCTCAAATGCGCAGGGCCCTCATATGGGACTTTCATCAATCGGTTTTGCAAAGAAAAGGCTCACAGGGCCGTACGGATCATATGATAAATATATAGCATGCATGGAACTCCCTGGATAATCTGTACTCTCTCCAGTGGCGGCTAAATAACACAGTCTTGCTTAGAAAGCCTTTTCAACGTTTGTTGGTGCTTTTTATTATAACTGGTTGAATAATCTCCAACCTTTTTCGCTGATCGTTCAGGAAAAAAATATGATATATTTTAGCCAACGACTGGCAAACTCGCCTAAACCAGTACTCATGTCAGCATTTGTGCCAGTGAAAAGAGAACCGACAAAGTTACACGAATTTATGAAGGAAAGAACAAATATTCTTGAAAGGCATCGGTAAACAAAATTATTGCCATGGCTACTCCTGTTCACTGAATCCTTCTTGTGACCATTCATTGCTGCAAAGAGAATATACGAAATAAGCTTTGGGACATTAATTACATTAATCTTGCTATTAAACTTGAGTTGCAATGTGTTAAAAATTACTTTATTTAAAGATTGCAGACATTCATGCTATTTTTTTAGCCCGATTGGCAGACGAGTCGAGGTCACTTTCCGGCTGGATGAGCTTAATCCTAATTAGCCTGAGATTGAGGGGGAGGGGGCGGTGGGTGGGGGATGGGAGGGGGGAGGGGGAGGAAGAAAGAGGCATAACAAAGTGCCCGCGCTGACTTAGAAAATTCGTTGAACGTTTTCTAAAGCAAACAACCTCATTTTTGTTTTATTTTTCTGGCAACAATTTCATTTGATATGACATTTCATTGTTCATGTGACTGGATTTGGTTGCCTTTTAATGAAAAATTATTATCGTCGTAACCTTAATATTTTAATACCATTTACTGGTTTTAACTAATTATGTTTGAGTCAATTTCGACGATTTTCTTATAAGATTTTGGATAAGTGAAGAAATCAAAAATGGCGGGTCCAAGACGACGGTTGTGCAGAACGTAATACATAATTTATACGACATTTAACGTCATCGACCCATATTGCGCACCTCATAGCTTAAATGTTCTTGAAGTTACGAAGGAGGGAACAGTGTCCCCACCCCCAGGCTCAGGAAATAAAAAAAATCCCACGGTAAATGTAGTAAACATCGGCTGAAAATCAGGCTGCGGCATAATTTTCGCGCCTTTTGATAATCATGCCTAGATCAATAGGTCCTAGATTCATATATTAAATGTCTAATATTTATTATTTTACAATTTGTACTTGTTTCTTTGATAATGAAAATAAATATTTACCTATTTGTTCAATTCTTCATTTATTAATAGCGATTTTTATAAAAATGCACTTCAGTGAGTTAAAGTTAATTTAAAGTTAATTTAAGTTAATATTTATTATTTTACAATTTGTACTTGTTTCTTTAATTATGAAAATAAATATTTACCTATTTGTTCATTTCTTCATTTATTAATAGCGATTTTTATAAAAATGCACTTTAGCGAGTTTTACATTACGAACAGTTTTGATCTAAATTCATTATTTTGGTTCTGTTGTTTCTACCTTAATTACTGTATTGTTTAGTTTAGGTTTGGTTTGGTTAAGTAAGTTAACTTTTAATTAAGTAAGGATTACGTGTGGTTAGTTAGGTTAGGTTAAGTTAAGTTAAGTTAGGTTTGGTTAATAGTTAATTTTTGGTTAAGTAATGGTTACGTTTGGTAATGACAGGTTAGTTAGGTAAGGTTAAGTTAAGTTTAGCTTGCTGATTTCCATGCCACCAAAGCAAGAGAGACAAAAAATGTACCTGGCTCAGAATTAAACCTCTGAAAAAGTTTAAGCCTCGTTATTAATAGGTATCGTTCTTTTAGAAGGCGTATCTTCCTTAAATGGCGACATCTTCGGTTTGTTGACCAGACTTTTTCGTCTTGCCTGATGTCTCGCTTTCAACCCTCTTTGAGGATGTTGGGTTTTGCTGCCTACAAGTTAAATAATGTCGAATTTGTACATTTTGTAGAATAAAGATTTAGAAGAAATGAAAGTTTCCATGCATATTGCTGAAAAAATGACCAGCATAATGATCCCCTTCACGTGCACTGATAAACAGGTAAATCACGTTTAACTCGATATGTAAAACACTGTCTGAATGTTTAGTAAAATTTAAAAATGTTAGGGTGTGAGATGATCTTTACTCGGGCTTTTCTTCGAATGCTTCATTTTCTCACGATATGCCTTGTTTTCAAAGATATAACGAGTTTTATAACAACTAGCCTAATTTCATTCCTCTTCTCCAGCTTTTACTTCAAGATGCTTTTTTCCATGCATTCAAATGTAGGTTTATGGTATATTTTCAAGTTCAAACAAACGAATCATTATGATGGCTTATTGATTAAGTTTTAAAACAACGTCATTATGCATGTTTTTTCCGCTAGGGTACCGATTTCTCCAAGTTATCTCGTAGACACGTTTTAACTCTTTTTTTAAAATACGTAAAGTATTGATAAAAACACACACAGCATCGTTAAAGGTTAGTAAATATCCAAGGTTATCTTTGTTAAACTGTCCGCTGATTTCGTAATTGAGGCGATGGAAATTAGGACAAGCCAAATAGCAATAGGCCTTATGCATGATGACGTCACTAGCTCAAAATTTATCACCAAGCCTCGTTTGTACGAAATTCCTTGTAAACCTTGTAAACCAGGTTGAACTTCATATTTCCTCCTTTGAGAATACATTGATGAGATTGTCACAGGTTCACACTTCGAAAGCGAGGCTAGCTAGTTTGATGTAACCATGCATATCATTATGGGGCTGTTGAAAGTATTGAAATCACGTGATTACCACACAAGTTGCACGTGATCCCGCACGTTGTCCTCATGCTGTTTGGAAACTTCTGGCAGTAGCCTCTGGACTTGATTGACTGGCATGAATCACTGTCATAAACATCTGCGCAGAAGGCTGGAAAAGAACAAAAAAGCACAACTAAAATAGATCAGTTATGATTAAGAATTATGCAATAATAAATATCAGAAAATGTCTAAAAAATGGGCTCCTGGCGTTGGCAATCCGAGCCCAAGGATGTTTTACAGGTGTCAAGGGAATGTTTGATGGTCCTACTGCTTTCACTACCCAAGAGAAGATCGCGGCTTCCCATGCTCCATCATAATTTGCCGTAATTTGAACTTCAGCAAAACGCTTCTGCTGTTGAAAGTTTTATTCGCTGGCTGTGATTTCCTCCTTTTCCCTTGGTGTCCATTGATCCGTTGGTCACAAAACAATCACATACAGTACCTTCGGAACGTTGGTCGTTAATCTCGTTCTCGCTTTCCTCTTTAAGGTCCTCGATTTCTTCGTCTGACAACTTTTTCCTCCCTGAAAGGAATAAAAACATTTTTTTAAACTAGTGCTTTTTTATCTTAAATAGAATTTCTTTGTCATGTTTTGCGTGTAGAATCGAGGGTAAGTTTTCACCCAGGTTGAAAAAGTTTAAAGTTTCAGAATAATTCTTGCTGTTAATATAGAGGGGTTCTTAAATTAAATTTCTAAAGCAATTCGCTATAAATTAGCTTTGTTTTTTGCATTCAGCTCCGCCCTACAAGTGAGCAAGGTAAACTAAATCTTGTGATTGTTCCAATGCGCCCACAATATATATATATTTGTTTTCCATTATCATTAGCGGGACTTAAGTAGTTAAAAATATCTCAGTGAAAAGTCCAGCGTCTACGGTGACTCTCTCTATTGAGCTAAAGATCTACATTTTGCGCTAGAATGTTCTTTTCCTTACATCCAGTGTTCTTCACTCGCATGACTGCATCTACCGCGGAGCAGTTATTCGATACAACTGTATAAATTAAGCAACTTTGTATGCCCAATAAATAATTGCATTACACAATTTATATGCTCCCATATCATGAACCTACTATATAAAGTGCGTCACATATAGACACGAAACCAAAGATTCAAATACATAAGCAACGGTCGCGACACATTAGTCACATTCTTACCATCGCACTGGTAGAGTAGGTTGGCTTGCAGGATATCAAATCTGCTGAGTGCTTTCCGCTGACCAACCTCCACATTTCTTTTCAGAGGTATTAGTGTGTCTAGCATGACAGGGAAGCGAGAGAAGAAGGCTCTGTTGTAATGCATGATGGAGCCGTAATCGTACGGTACATCCTTTGAGTCGATCCATTTCCTGCTAAACCTGAAAAAGTTTCTTTCGTAACCTGAAGAACAATCAAACATAAACGTTATCTTTTAGGTTTAGTATAACAGTTGTTACTGAAGAGAAATATATTCGACTGCTTTGTAGTTGAAATCCACTTTCTTATACGACAACCAACGACATTGCCTTTTATACATTACGCGGACCATTTTAACTTTTTAGGTGCCCTTATAATTATCTTCAGTTTTGGTTTTGCCATTCCCATAAATTGGATGCTAGTCTATCGCAAGATCGCCCCAACCTCAAAGCATTATGACTGTTCCCCCCCCCCCCCCCCCCCCCCCCCAATATTTCAACACTTACATTCGCTTCTACAACTTAGTTAACAAGCGATAACGCGGCGATAAATGTCTTGTCGAAGGGTAATACGCAAATGGACTTACTAGTAACGGACTCTAGCTACAGTTAGTTTCCTGGCACTTGATCCAAAAGGAAAGTAGCAGTGTTCCCACTAGTCGCTTCATACTAAAGAAACTGGAACTATGCTCCAGCCTCTATGGCCAAACTGGTTCGTTTAATCTTTAATTTACAGTGGACACGGTCTTTTATGACATCAACATATATAGTTTATATAAGCTCCTTACCAGGAAGGATATTCTTTTTGAGAATTCTGACGAACTCGTTCCTGTCAGGGCGGCTGTGTTCATGAAAGAAGCCTACAGCGTGACCGAGTTCATGGATGATATTTCCTACTTTGCACCTGAGTGCTGGGCTGCCTATCGTCAGTTTCTGCATTTTGTCCCCACCGCGACCAACGCGAGAAGCACAACTATAAAGAGAAAACAAGAATAAGTAAAATACAAGCCACTGTATCCTTTATTTTTCTAAGAACGCTAGAAGGTGACTAACCAGCTATCGCATAAGGAGAAACAGAACCCCGGGGGGGGGGGGGGGGGGTACTCAACAAAGTTTTGTACGGGGATGCTCCGCCCCAAGGTCCAAACCCTTACCCTTTCATATACCGTTTTCGACAGAAAACGGTATATGAAAGGGTAAGGGTAAGGTATATGAAAGGCCCTTTTTATAATAATTAAATTGCAGTTTTCCCTACCTTTTTTATACTTCAACGGCGTGTTTTGGCTACCCTTTCCTATTCTTCGTGTAATCCCTACCCTTTCATATACTTCAACTCGTAAAATCCCGACCCTTTCATATACCTCCAGCCTCAAAAAGGTACCCCTTTCGGGCGGAGCATCCCCGTATAGCCCATTATAGGGAGTACCCCCTCCCCCCCCCACCCGGGAAACAGAATAAGAAGTTGATTTGCAACAGGAGGTCACATCAGTGATCTCTCATTTAATTTAAATAATACAGCAAGTTAGCTTAGACTGATCAATGAATTTACATTATAATAATAAGCTAAGCCTTCTTGCACTCGAACTCAACAGGAGGGATTTAAAAGTATGAAACCTGTACACTGTTAGGGTAGAGGGATCCAACCATGATCGTGCATCCTATGGTAGACTTGTTAGCCTCCCTTCATCAATATACCTACCCTCCCTCGAACACAAATTTGATGTATCCAAAGTTGTCAGGTGAATTCTTAACACGTTTAAACTTGAGACAGGTGTGTTTCTGCCAATGACGCATGGCTGCACGAGCCCTTCGTCTGCCTATCCTGTCTTGAATAAAAGGAAAAGATAATAAATCAGTCAGTAAAAGGTACAAATTCGTTTTCTCTGACAAAGCTGAGATGATTGACAATCCTAGTAACCATTTTCCTGTGTTCAATGTTGTGAAAAGAGTCTACAGAAGTACATGTTTTTGAAGCTGTTTATAGTCTCTCGACAATTTTTACGATGGAATCTGTATTTTGTTTTAAATCATAAATCTGCCGCTTATAGGATTGAAAGGGTTAACAAGATATGCCTGTGTTTGCTTTGAAGAGGGACTGTACAATCCTTTACGCCTGTTTTAAATGAGGCCAGATCAAACATTTAATATGAATATTACTTTTCATGCCCTAGTAATAAAAATAATTTTCATGTGAAATGAAACAACTCTACCCAAAATCACCACTATCCGCGAAAGAGACCCGTCATTGGCAGTCAGTACGCATCGTAATGTTGTTTGATTTATTTTGACTTTGATTGTACATGTAAATTATATAATAATTTTATAGACCAACCTACTCCTTTGTGAAAATCGTAGTAGACTTGACCTTTCGGCCAAAGGTACATTGTGTCCTTAATAAGTGCCCTCTTGGCTCCTTCTTGTGCGATATCTTTGTTTTTTATGTTATCCAGGTAAGCCTGTTGTTCTGGTGTCAACATCATGTCGCCTTCGAAATAGTCTTTGCCCAAGTTCTCTTCACCTTAACAACAAAACAACATATACAACGATTCATTATTATAGATCCACACATCTCTTCTATCCAAATTGTATTAATTTTACTTAGTTTATTAATCGGAAATTCTTCCGAGTGCTAAAAGACATTGACAGCTTATAATTATTAAACATGCGTGCTTACCAATGTCGTCATTGTCCTGTTGCTGGACCGCATCCTCTTCTTCTTGAGCCAGCGTTGCTCGGTCAGTGGCTAGCTGATTCGGCGTTTCTGGAGCAATCACAGGAGGTGCACTAACTCCTGAAGAGTTATTTTAAATAAACATAATAACAAATAATCAATGAATTGATGAATCAATGATTGCTATTTTCACCCGTAATTTCTTCTTAGATTCTTGTCTTGATAGCATCCAGAGAATGAGTCTTGCTCAAAGATGTTCATGAGAGTGAGTAGCAGGTTATGTGTGTTTGTCATTTCTACGATCGATGCGAAATAAAAATATATTTCTAAGTAAAAAGTTGAATTTGACGCGTTTTCTCGCATTTTGAGATGCAAAAGCTGCCTTTGATAAGTCTTAACTTTTTAGTTTGACAGTAATAATAAAAAACATTTCCACAAGTCCAAGAAATATAATAGCTAAATGGCAACAGTCCAGACAGTCTCTACTAAGGACAAAATAATTACTGTTATTGTCGACAGCAAGCGCCTACCTCTTGAGTAAGAAATATTATCATCTTCCTCGTCATCTCCTTCTAATATATCAGCAGTATCTCCACTGTATATTTTCTTTAGCTGAGGTGTAATCTGATTTCCTTTAAACACCTCAGATCTGGAACCAGCCTTGTTATCATTAATCTTTTTGCCATTTGGCTTAGACTTCTTTGAAGGAATAAACTTTTTTAAGCCCTTTTTTCCCTTTAAAACTGTCTGTAGATGACTTCCTCTCTTTCCAGCCTTGTGAACTGCGCTGTCTTTTTGCTTTTTCGACTGCAGATGTTCATCTTCCTTGTGTTTGTGTTTATGTTGTTGTACTTTGCTTTTCCTTAGGACCTTGATTTCCTTCTCATGGAGTGGTCGATCCCATAAGTCCTTGTCTGTAGGTCCTCTTGTTGTCGGATCTGTTTTATTGTAGTAATCTGTGGTGAACACCACTGGTTAGTATACCTACTAAAACCACTGATGTCGAGGGAGGACGTTCACACCCAACCTCCAACAAGGTTACTATCCCGAGGTCGGCATTAATATATATCCTGGGGTATTCGATATCATCGGTAACTGGTAGCTAACTGTTAGTATGTATAAGATGATTACAAAGAGAAGACAAATTTCTCACTTTTGGCGATTTTCCTTCATATTTCAAGATAGCAAAGCAAGATTAAGGTTGTGTTATCAGTAATGGTAACATACCTTGACTACCTGGGCAGGTGTACAGTAGGTTTCCCTGTAGGGCATCCTTTTCGCTAAGACCGATCCTTTGACCAATAGATGCACTGGAGTCCATGGGTTCTATTGTCTTTAAACTAGGAGATTTAGTGAAAAAGAACTCGCCGTAATGTAGGACAGAGTCATAGTCGTAGCCCACCTTACGAGAGTCGACAGTTTCTAGAGTTTCTTTTCTGAAGTTCTTCTCGTATCCTAAGGAAAAACATCATTCGTGTGAAAATTTTAGGATCACAACTTCTCACAAGGGCGGGGGGGGGGGGGGGGCGGAGAAGGAGGGAGTGGATGCCACCCACCCCTACGGTTTCTCTCAGATCAGTTTTAATTTTAGCATATTTTAGCAGGCAGGCATAAACGGGGAGAGGGAGGGGGCGCTAAAAAGGAGAGGGGGAGAAGGGAAGGAACGCCTGCTATAAGAACCGGGCTGTTAGCATTACGCCCACCGATTACCTTGTAATCGAATTACGTCACGCGGGAATTTACTATGTTTCCCGCCCAGCGCAAATTAGCCAATCAGAATTTTGCGGCCGCCAGCGTCTGCAGAAATGAACAAACGGGGGTCTTTATTGCAGGCGCCCTTTCCCTCTCACCCTTTTTCCCTTCTCCCCGACGCCTGCTACGCAGGCTGAGGTGGCTCCATATAGTTTTTTGGCGCGCGAGGCATGAGAACGAAAATGGCGAGAGCGCGCGTTTGTTTATTTTGATGACGTCAAGGACTTAAAGAGGTTTTTACGGTAACTGAAACGTTTATTGCGCGCATTCACACGGTGAATTTTTAAAAAAAAAATTGACAAATTGGTAGGATTTTCTTTGTTCTCGATCAAAAGAAAAAGACAACAATTTTTGTACATACACAAACCCAATAAACGTAAAAATCGAAAAGTGAGTAAATTGCCGAACATTATGTACCGATTTTTTTATGGTTTTGTTAGATTAGACTTACAAAATGTTTCTTCTGTTTCACCAAAAATCGTGAATATTTACTGTGTAAAAACCGAAAAAATCCGTTGAAAGCTTTGCTAGCCTTAAACAACAAGCCCAACAACTCAATTATTGGTTGCCATGACAACGAGACAAGACTGTCAAATTAGACTTCTCCGTAAACGAGAAAGCCTAAGCTACGTGTATGTGTATATTATGCCTAGTATCGTGAAACAATACTCTCGAAAGACAGCAATATGTTGGTGTATATTTTATTTGGAAGACTGGCCAATAACTATATGGAGCCACCTAAAGTAACTGTTCGTTTGTCGCACATTTTATCACACATTTTGGCAAAGTTTAGTGACGACGAGATATGACGTCATAAGTTACATTAGGTCAAGCTATGTTTGAATAAAAAAGTTCAGAAGCAACAAGAGAAACAGAACTGGAGAAATGTCATCAATTCATTTTATAAACTTGCAGTACTCACCGCCTTCCACGTTATCGAAGTTGATGCGGACATACTGATCACGGTCTGGTCGACTGTGTTCATGGAAGAATCCCAACGAGTGTGCTATTTCATGCACAATGTTACCGTGTTTACAAGTAACGCTTAAATCTGCGTTTCCTACTGAAATTGTTTGCCTGCCACCAATACGTCCCACATAGGAAGAGCATCTAAAAACAAACAGAACAACAACAACTAACGATGCGGTGAAAACAGCAGATGCCATTTGATAAAATATTTATCGATCCGATTTTTTTCCCAATTATGAAGGTGGCTTCCTAGAGCTTTACCAATTGCACCTACACAAACTCTCATGAGTTACAGAATAACATAATTTTCTTGTGTTGCAATTTGGGCTCGCGAAATTAACTAGTAAGGATGCCAACATATTTTATCAGCTCATTTGTGAGTTGTCACTCTTTTGCCAGAACTGAGCCATTGCCATGGCAACAGTGCATCTGAAAAGTGGTAATACTGTTCAAGAATTGAAATTAATCCTTCAATATCTCGAGTTTCTTTTCCTTTAATTTATACAAAATGTTTGTCATTCGTACATACCCTCCCTCGTAGACAAATTCCATGTAATCTTTATCACTGTAAGTTTTTGGTCTGAATTGAAGGCACGTTTTTTCGCTCCACTCTTTAATTGCTGATTGGATATATTCCTTACTGATAGAACCTGCAAACCATACATCGGTGTCAGTTCTCCTTGCACGTGGGTGTGCAGTTTACCCAAAACAGTGCGAAACACGTTGCTCGTGATGCACAATTTAGTATGCTCGTGTTTCGATGGGAAATCTGAGGGCGGGATGATATTTCAAGTTATCGATCGGGAATTAAATTATGGAACAGTATCCCTGCCGAAATACGGGACTGAAGACTTCGTCGATTTATTCCAATTTATTTTAAAAACAAAATACCTAAAAGCATTGCTCTTCACTGTAATTGTTTTACCTCAATTGAATATATAATTCTTAACTATATTTTTAGCTTACGACCAGGCATTCGTATTCTTTTAGCAGTTTAACATTTTTAGCCACAATAGTTTATCAGATTTCCAACTAGTTTACCCTCTTTTAATTTAACAAGAACTCTACGAGAAGTAAAGTCGGGCTTTAGGGTGTTGTTTCCGGTTATACAAGGTGATCCGTCACGCACGTTACTACGTCATTTGAAACCTTTAATCAGTCTTTCGCAATCACTCGTGCATGCAAGGTCCATTCTGATCTGTTCCTCGAAAAAAAAGAAAAGTAAATCGTTAAATCGATTGGAACTCTCGCCAAATCCGGCAATAATGTAAGTTCCTTTTACTTGATATGTTTCGTTTCGTTATTTTCCTTTTTTTGTGTTGTAAATCGATTTTCAGTTTCACGATACGATATGGTTTTCCGGCCGTTTCAGTTTCCTATTACAACTACGAAATGGAGAATAAATAGTCAATGGATTCTACAGTGTCACAGTGAATCTTCGATTGCGGAGCAGTTACAGTACTGGCTATGCTTCGAATTCTTAATTCCTTATGTACGCTTAAAGCCCGGTTTTGACAACTCGAAGAGTTCGTTTTCAGTTAGTTGCTATCTGATCTCTTATGACCTTGAAGTTGCTATGATAAGTGATATGACGTCACTTTGTGGTCATTTTTATCTGTGAATACGCGAAGCAATGTCTTTGACTTCAAACTCAGTATGGAAAATAAAAACCGATCTGTGGACTTCAAATGAATTTTTCAAAACTTCGGTAAACGCAACAGCACGATATATGTTTGTAAATGTGAAGCCATTCGAGAAAGCGCCAACCTTTTAATCGATTAATCTAAACTCTTAATCTCAAAAACACTTAAAACAGAAACACTTAGCCGCAGGCTATAAATTACTTGAAACAGACTTTTCTGACTTAGATTAAAACTGAATATATAAGTCGGGCAGCCTTGGCAAGCTGCCCGACTAATAATTAATTTGTCATCTACTTGCTTATATACTGTATTTATTGAACAGCGCCCATTTCGAATTAACACTCCCATGAACTTAATAGAAAGATGTTTATTATAAACATTTTTGACTAGTGTAATAAACAATGTGCGTGGTCAGGAGCCAAATCGGCTCTGTGCGTGGTACAAAGTGAAGTTGTTAGCTAGAGTTTCTATCAGCAAGACTTGTTAGTAATTAAGAGCAAATGAAAAAAAAAAGGCTGAAAATTTTGGACATTTCAGGCACTACTCGAATAGTCAAAAAAAGGTCGTCAAAAACACCCCACTTAGTTTAAATATATATGTTTATATACTGCCCACCCGTCGATTATATAGCTCTTGCTATCTAGCTGCGGGTCAGTATAAATTGTAATTAAATTTCAATGAATAAAGTTGTTGTTTTTTTGTTGTTGCAGACTCGTGAACTAAAAGTTCTTTTCAACAGATTGTACTTACTAAGGCCGTCAGCAAGAACGTATGGTACTACACCATTAACCCATAATTTTCGAGTGTCTCTTATAAGAGCTCTCGCTTGAAGGTCATTCTGGGATGCATCTATATAGTCTCTTTGTTGTGGTGTAAGTAAAATATCTCCTTCAAAGTAATCCTTTCCAAGATTTAATTCGCCATACGTTTCTGGAACACAAAAGTAACGCAACACTGTTAGAAAATGGTTCAATAAAAATTACATGTACAAATAGAGGCATAAGTTTCGAATCAGTTATAAGAATAGGCTTCTTTCACGGTTGCGGGACTGTTGTTTGTAATTACCTTGTAAAATGAGCTGTTGTTCCATTTCAAATCAATGCTGTGAACTCTTAATAGTATAATATTCTGTCCTTGGTATTGTTATTAATGACATTATAATAAGGTACGGAGAATCAATCTGACCTGGGACAAGCCCAAGACAGACTTAATTGAATGTGGGTAATTTTGTATCCGACTTACTCGCCCGGGTGGGTGGGTGGGTCGCCAAACGCCCTTCGCCTCGGACAAAGTGAAGTGAAAGGGACAAAGCATGCCAGTGATTTCCATTATATACTCATTAATTAATCCCCAGGGATCATATTTACAATTCAAATGGAATGTGAATAATGTAAAGGGTACTGTCCCACCGAAATAACAAAATGTCGCTTAGCTTATTTCCATGTTATATCGTCAAATGCCATCAAATATACAACTAAATTGGATAAAAACATTCTACAGAGCAAACAAGAAGCATATTTTAGTTTGGAGATAAAGTACAGGATTGCATGGATGAAAGTGGATTACAGTTCATCAAATTTGATTTCATGACAAGCAGACAAGAAGTCAAAGTTTCCATTCTGGTGGAATTTTGACTGTTTTAATGATTTTGTCTCTTTTGTTAATATTTCTTTGTTTCCATCACTTTTGCCGACTTGTTCTTACTATTTCAAGATAATAAAACAAGCATAAAGTAAGTTCCTGGTTATACCCATGACACGTTGTTATATAGCTGGAGTTTTTCTCAATACAACGCGCGCGTTGATTGGTTGATTCATGGTCACATGACATCTAGCAAACAAACTGTTTCCCGCCAATTGTCCTAAGCCCGGCAACATTTGCGATAGCGGGCAACAATTTTGACGTCAGGAGTAACATTGCTCTGTTGCCCGCTAGCGCACGTGATCAGACCGTGACAAAAGGTGCATGGCATGGCTATGATGCGATTGATATGTTTACCTCGAGTGCTCGGCGCGTTTTTTAAACTGTGTTGTGTTGTGTTTTTTGTGTTGCTATATAACAAATCACTTACACGTAATGACTGATCCCTCGGGAATCAGTGAATTTGTTTCTCTCGAATCTCGACTTCGTCTCGGGAATCATCGAGATTCTCTGGAAACAAAATTCACTGTTTCCCTCGGAGCCAGTCATTTTCAGCCGTGATACTGTCCCTTTAAGGGTGGTCAGAAACTTGGACCAAACGTCTTTCCTTTGTATGTTATATATCAAAACTATGTGCCATGTTTTTACCTGCATGTGCACAAACCTGGTCATGTAGCCATAGACTCGTTTAAGAGTAGCAAATGACTCACAATACATTTAACTGACTACTAGCTGTACCTTCCATCTCCTGATCGTACATCTTCAAGGATGTTGGATCTATCTTTGGATCAAACAATGTGGCGCTGCTTCCTGAAACTGTGCTGGAAACTGAAACCAAGAAGATCATATAATCATCATCCTTACCAAAAGTACTCCCGACCGGTGATATATGGTTATACATGGGAAATAGAATTGATGCCGAGATTAGGATGCCACTGGCTACCAGAGAATAGGGTTAACCATGGTTAACTAAGGCTTTTAAGACTCAGATTTAACGTTGGTAATGTGCTTGTTAACCAGGGGCCGTATTCACGAAATCTTACTTAAGATATATCTAAAGATATAACTTAAGAGAAAATTTCGGAGCTTCCTAAGATATATCTTAAGTGCTATTCACGAATTAACGATATCTTATGACCATCTTAAGGTAAGCGTAACTTAGCAGTCTCCTAAGTTTAATGGTTAAGGGCAGTTATCGATTAGTAAAAGTAAGCCAACCAGAGATAGTTTATATGGCGCGGTCTTATGAATAATAAGTTATGAAAATTACATGAAAGAATATTTTGTATTGTGTAAATTGTTGTTACAATGACAATACAATAACCTTTATTTCAGGCGAATTTAAGATGACAAAACTGATAACGGAGTGTTTTCACATAACGTCACGGCGGCCATGTTGGTGTCCCAAAACAATAAAACGGCGGCCATATTGGTGTCCCAAGCTAATCCTGTGGGGATTGAACTCCTTTCTAATGCAAACACTTTGTTTTGTTCAAATAAATTAGCATAGCTGCAGACCACGTGAGTGAAAACACTCTATATCTTCGTTCATGGTCAGTAGCGAAAGCAACAAACAAATCCATCGTCATTTTAATAAGGCCTATACTTCGATATTTCGTGTTCAAGGGCTTATATTATTTTCACGAAAAACGGAAATATAACTCTGTAATGAGAAAGAAATGTGGAACCCGTTAATGACACGAAGGCCTATATGTAACTAACCATGTTGTTTGACATTACTAGAAAATATTTAATTTATCTTATGAAAGCAATATAATGCTTTAAAATGTTAATCTAATAGGTAACTATGTGATACGCAATATAATCACGCTGAAAATCAACGTAAAACTCGTCAAAGTACAATCGAATTTAGCCCCCGTCAAGACATGTTTTAATAAGTTAGGAGGTTAATTTTGACCTCCTAAGTTAAGGAGAACAATTAAGACATATCTTAAGTTAGGAGGTTTTCGTGAATACCAGTTAAGACATGTCTTAAAAATTTAGGAGGTCCTAAGTTTAGGAGAAAAAAATAAGACATGTCTTAAAATAGCTGGAGGTCTTCGTGAATACCCGTTATCTCCTGAATACCCGTTATCTATCTGAGGCACCATGTACCTCTAAATACCCTTCTTCAAATCTACCGTTCGCTGATATTTCCCTACACGCTCTACGGTCTCCCTGTTTGGGGCCAGGCATCTCAGTGTGATGTAAAAAAGATTCTCACTCTGCAAAAGCGTGCACTTCGCCTAATTTTCTTTGCCAGCAAAAGATCTCATGCCATCCCTCTTTTTGTTGCTTCCAACATCTTACCTGTTAATATGCTCTACTTTGAAACGGTCTCAACCATAACGCATGATGTTTCTATTCATTCTACACCCAAAAATATTCGTGAACTCTTCATACATTCATCTGACATTCATGCTTACAACACGCGTTTCTCGTGTGCAGATAATCTTTTTGTACAGAAATCCAGATTGCATATAAAACTTAAGTTTTTTCCTGCTTTTGGTACGAGATTATGGAATTGTCTACACCCCGATTGGCGTAAGCTCACGAAAAGAGCATTTAAAAGAAAAATTCATAAGTTGCTTCTAACTGTACTCGAAATTGAGGACTATTATGTTGATGCCCATTCTCTAATACTGATTTTAAACACAAGTAATTATTATACACTATAGCTTTCAAACCTACATTTAGCCGTTTATCTACTTTACACCTCTTAATTTGCTTTACTTTTTTACCTTTGTGCTTGATTAATTATTTATGTGTATGTTTATTTATTTAGTAGCTGTTTTTTAAATCACTTTATGTTTGGTAAATATGACTGTAATTAGTACAACCCGTCTAGATTAACTATGCTATAAGCGGGTTTGTAGATATTTAAATTTTATTTCTTTAAATTTTAGTTCAATTAATTAATGTAATAGTGTTGAAAACCAATAATAATAAACCTCAACCTCATCTCCTAAGTTATATCTTAGGAGGCTCTTTAGACTTGGATGCTTTCGTGAATACGGCCTCAGGGATGTATTATGTCGTCTCACCTGGCTTTAATACCTTGATTCCGAGTTAAAGCATTTTTAACCCGTGAATACGCGCAAGCGTGATGAACGGGTTATCTGTAACGGTGGCTAATTCACTCACTCACTCACTCGCTCACTCACTCACTCGCTCACTCCTCCCATCAGCTGTAAACTTAGTGACGTAATGCTTTGTTACGAATGCGTTTCCTAACAAGAACAGCTTGAATCCAGCGATAACAATGACTAATTTGTTGTAAACGAATATAAACAACAATAAGCTTAAAGATGTTTCGCATTTGGAGTCTTTAATGCAATATAAAATCGATCAAAAAGGATTTTCCAATCGAGACACGCGTTTTGATGCGTATCTACCTTTAAATGACAAAATTTAGTCTCAAAATTGAGCTTGTGTTTCGCGATGGTCTCGTGGGCTGGCGCGCCGGATTTGCACCCGGGGGGCCCGGGTTCAATTCACGCCTGGCACTCTTTTTTTTTTCTCGAACTGGACATTATGAAAGTGATTTCCTTTTTTTTTTTTTTGCGTTCGTCTAAAATCCTCACGGCTAATTTTTTAAAAAATATCGAACCGTGTCAGTGTGAAAACATAAGCTTACCGAAACATTGCGTTGCGTGTTAACATTTGTTATTCACGGGTTGGCTGTTATGAGCCTTTGATTTGTCATTTGGTTCGATTCTGAGATGCCAGGATTGAGACTCAGAAAACCTGATCCGAATAAGCTGGACTTCGATATGAGGTTTGTTACCCAGGTTTTTTTAAGCTCAAGCCCCGTTCACGTCAACGCTTAAACATGTTTAATGTTCAGTCTAGTTTAACAACGCGTTTAGCATCTATCTTGAACGTTCAAAATGTATACGATTAAGACTACCTGGAATGGTTGTAAAGATTTCATTCCAAATATCACGGGACGTTGGGAAATATTTTTCTAAACCTGTTTTAAACTAAACAATATTTAAACATGTTTAAGCGATACGGGGCATTTAATTTAGTTGCAAAGGGATTGTAACCAACAATTTCTGAGTGAAACTTGTAGAAATAAAACGTTTGCTGGGCTATTATTATTATCTGCATATTTTAAATTTTTCTATTAGCGAAATTCATTTGCATTACTGCATTCTTTGAATGGAATTCCCCTCATGGTAACTTTTTGCCTATCTCTTCGAAGACTGCTCACAAACTACGATGAACTGATATACCTTTACTTACCTCTACTTATCAAAAGTTGCTGTATAAATAGAATGACAGGAAAGCTGCAACAGTTCATCCTTCTTCTCATTTTTCCTACCCTGTCATATAAACCAATTAATAATCGTTAAATGGCCATTTTGCTGTCCAAGCGGCAAAAATTAACAATTTCAACCAATAATGTAAAATAAACAGTACGAAATGAAAATACTGCAACGATTGAAGGAGGGAATATGTGATTTATTCACCGAGGGAGTAGCCCGAGGTCAGTAATCAAATATCGATCCACGAGGAGTCTAAAAATAACCCTTACTTATGGCTCGTGTTCCTTTTTCTTTTTCTTTTTTTCTCAGTTGATTAGATTACCGGCGCTGAAGCTGACACAATCAAAGCCGCCCCAGATCTTCAGGCAGTTGGCAGGTTTTTTCAATATAATCACCTGAGAGAACAAAAGAAAACGAGCCGTGTGGAAAATAGCGGTCGAAATGCTACTTTTGTTACCGTCAAACGTCAAAGCTGATACGAACCCCCCATTCATCTCATGTCTTATTTTCTATTAATTCCTGTCTTTGAATTTTTACGCAATGTTTTCGAGCTCGAGCGTATTTGCCAACTGTTTATTCAGCATATATAAAGTCGTTTCAGCATATAAGACAAACGTTATTGAAACATTAGAGCTGTATGGAATGTTCAATAGAATATGAAATATCTGGCAGTTTTAAGACATATTCTATAACATCATTTTAAATACTTACTACTTTACTGAAATAAATTTCGCCCACGGTTTGTAAATTTATTTTGTATAATTAGGAGTTGATATCTGCCCTGGTGTTTTTAATTTTTAATATGACCCCATGCCACAATGAAGAAAACGAAAAATACCAACACATAGACTAGTAAAAAATAAACTTGCAGAAATTAACGTTTTGGGCTCATTAGCTTAATAGCAAGCAAAGGAAATTTAAGATAAAGAAAATGATTTTGTTAGGACCGAGGTGTAATAGGGACAAGAAATTGTATCGTGGCACTGAATTACTGCAATGCTGTGAGACTAAAATTAGTACCTGTTTAACCAACAAAAGGATGATAAAGTGCCCTAATGGTAAACCGTATCTGGTTTGCTTTTATCAGCTTAATTAAAATACGTATTACTTTATTTCTAAATTACTGAGAAAAATACACTGATATAAAATGTTGTCGACTGGAAATTGGAAATTATAGTTTGACTAGAGTTTAAACTACATACATTTACCGACTATGCATTCATTGAAAAGCAAGCTCCAGTTAATATATATATATATGTAAATACAAAGAATAAATCACATATTACCTATTGTATTGTCCAGTGGTAGCCTATTCCGTGTGACTTGCTCCCATACAACCGAATAAAAAGATCTCACCGACGTTTCTGTTTTAAGCGATGGTCTGCCCGATCAAAGAAGCAGAGAGTGGAGCGTGTAACGTCGACATGCAAGCTGATTGGTGGAGGAGTTATGTTGTTAAGCAGGTACTTGTCATTGTTGAGATCACTTAACTAAACGACGTTTATTTGGACGTGGGTTTAACAAAACGCGGCCTAAACCGTTTAAAATCTGGCTAGCCTGAAATTTTAGACGCAACGTTAACTATTAACAGAGTCAAGACGGTATAAATTATAACACAAACAGAAAACTCGTTTATTAAACTTATCCGCTCAAATTCATTACAAAATCAGATTTCGCGTTAAAAATTGAGAACAGTCCTTAACGTTTGTTGACTAAGATCTAAAACGCCTTGATTTTCGATGGTAGAAATTTAAACATAAAACTGATCAAGCTTCTACGTCCATATTTGGAAACATTAACCTATTAAAGTCTTCAAGTTCATCCAAACGTGAACGATAAGAAAATAACCTAGTCAGACAAAAGATTTGTTGTAAAACTCCACTGCACGTTCGATTCACAAGGGTGCTCGCAAATAAATTGCGCTCTGTAAAAATACTAGACTGCGAGCAGTCTCATATTTTTCTTTTTGATAGTCGAGCGAGTACGCGCGCGGTCTACAAGCGGCAATGCTGCGTGACGCGTACGAGGAACGAGAGCGCACGCCCGAGTTCTTTTCTAGGGCTTCTCCGCTCGCCACTATAGATCCCGCGAGCGCTCGGCTTAATGAACTAAAAGAAAACTACGAAACTGCTCGCAGTCTATAAAAAATGTAGATTTGTTTAAAAGTGAGAGAACAGAACAGAGAACTTATAAACCTTTTATTCAAAATTGCACACAGTTTGCAGTGTGAAGACTGAAATACATTGTATGAAAAGGATTCAACTACAATTACAGTTTCAGAAAGGTTAAGTAAGCTCTAGGGATATAAAATGTTTTGTATACAGGACATGTACAATATATAATTGCTTTACAGATTAATGTGGCTTTTAAGTTCTCAATCGATGACCACAATTGAACAATTATACCACAATATTGTATTTGTTTCTCTTTTCCCTCTTTACACGGATGCCAATCCTCCAGTCACATGCATTAAAAAGTAATTGTACTTTTTCTTGTACATCCATAGTACTTAGTTAATTCTTTGTGTCTTATTTCCCTTTCTTGTTGATTGTTACGTCTTTATTAGATGACTCTTCTGTCATTTGAGGATGTTTGCGTTTGTGTTGTTGTACTTTGCTTTTTCTAAGCACCTTGATTTCGTGTTCACGGAGTGGTCGATCCCATAACTTCTTCGCTGAAGATCCTTTCATTGTTGTATTTTGTCCGTTTACGTTATCGTCGAAGTAACCTGTATGTGCAAGAGAAAAAAAGAAAATGATTAACGAATACGCCATTTGATGAAATAAGTCTGGCCATGAAGAAACCATGAAGAAACTTTTGCGAGCCTTCTTAAAATTCAGTGGTGCGTATAAAGCAAAGAATATTAATACGAAAACTGCAAAGCGGTGTGGGGGGAGGGAGGGGAGGCAGGGGAGAGGGTTGGCAAAGGCACCTCTCAAAATACTTTCGCTTTAATCTTCGCTGTGACAACACTATGGCGAATTCTTCCATCGTTATCAATCACATCACCACGATATATAAAAAAAAACACTTCAAACTGTAAAATATTTATAAAATTACAGCACCATAAGAAGGTGCTGCCCTGTAAAGCTTTCATTTGAAAGGTCAGCCTTTAGAACTTTGGCAACCGTCGATCGGTCTCTGAGTTTGGACTGTAGATTTCGCTCCAAGAGTCAAAGGTATATGTATTTAATTTCTGATTTGTCTAATGCTACCATACTTTCGCAGTTGTACAGCAGGTTCCCCTGTTGGGCATCTAACACACTAAGACCAACTCTTTGACCAACATATGCACTGGAGTCCATTGGTTCTATCGTTTTGAGTCCTCTTTCTCTAGTAAAGAAGAATTCTCCATAATGCATGACAGAGTCATAGTCGTATTCCACATCACGAGAGTCTACAGTTTCAAACGTTTCCTTGTCAAAGTTCTTCTCGTATCCTGTGAAAAAAAGTGGGGAAAAACATTTGTGTGGGCGAAAATAGTTTGCGTGGTATGTGTTTCTTTTTTTAATTCGTGAATACGCGAAGCTTTGAGTGAGTGGTGGCATTTGAGTAGAAATTTCACTCAATCGCTCGCTCGATCGACTGTAGGCACTGTACCCATGGGAACGTCGTTAGAGGGAGGGGAGGGTGAGGAGTTGGATGCAGGGGTGGAGGAGAGGGGAGGATCAGCATGCTTGATATTCACGACTTGGCTCATAGCAGCCATTCATTTGTATGGGAGATCAAGGTTCCTGTCTTAACTTTAAGTAAGGTCAATTTGTCTCAAAATAATTCGCAGAAAACGATTCATTGAATTCAGTCATAACTGACTACGATATGGCTTGTCATTGTATCGGTAATTGCCGATAAGAACAAGCTTCCGCCATGAACATTTTTAACTGAAGTAATTGAAAGCGAAAACAATCAGTGTCGTTTTGTTTTTAACCCACTGAAAGAACTCAGTAGTTATGTTTGGCACTCTGGGTCACTTTTCCAAATCTTTCATTTCAGCGTGTTTTCTCGTTAATTTAACGTTATATCGCATAATTATAGGCGATTCATCTATAATTTTGATTCTTTCGGTACTTTTCCATTTTCAGTGTGTTTTATCGTTAATTCAATATCCATATGGAAGTGTCTCGATTCCTGATTCAGTCTTTTTCATATTTCGTTTATTGTAACACATTCTAAAGTCTTTTTCCTGATACTTATTTTCAACCTGTTTTGTTACTGAATTTCGAGTTATTGCTCGTTCGTTTACGATCGTTATCTGTTCCTTTTGACCTTCGATGATTTGTTTCATCGTAGTTTGGTTTATTTTTTGACTATTTTCATGATTCAGTCTGAAACCCTTTACCTTACATACCATTTTCCCATCACTTGTTGTGTAACTGTATGATTTTGGACCAGAACCACACCATTCAGTAATATAATGTCCCTTTAACTCATCGGTTAGATCACCGAGGCTGTCACCTGTTTCGATTTGTTGGCCTCCCTCACGGTCAATATACCAACAACTATCAGTATCAAAGCCTAGAACCTGATCACCGAGTTTGTCTAACACTCCATACAGCATCAATCTAGCGTGACTGGTTGTGAAAGCTGCAATAAATATGTTTGTGTCTTTACTATTCTCAACGAACTCGTCTTTTAAGTTGTAAGTCATTTCAACCATCTCTTCGTTTATGTATTGAATGTTCAAATTGTCTACACGGTCATTGAACAAGATCTTGTAGAATTCTTCGGGTTTGGTAACGTATTTAGTCTGATTCAAGTCATTTCGTTGACCAAACTTTCCCCATAAACTATTCAAACACAACTTAGCGATTGCTCTCATCCCAGGATTGTACTTAATTTCTCCAAGCTCAATTCCTAACTTTGATTTTACAATGGCCCTGTACTCATCAACGGTTTTGTAAGTACAACCTTCACCGGTCTTCAACTCACTACTCTCCATCTTGATTTTTAAGAATTTTTGTACATAACTTTTGAAAAGACCATCTGTTCTTTCAGGGAAATCCCACACCTCATATATACGAAGTACCTTATACCCTTTACAAATCGCCTCATTCAATTCTATTGAACACCATGTACCTATGAACGCTCGTTCATCATCAGTATGTTCACATTTCTCAATCTTATTTTCTGCACACGATCTACAGAGTGGAAATAACAACTTTTCAGCCTTATCACATTTTATTTTTACCGGTAACACAGGATGATAAAGACCCCTTGGTGATAAAACTTTACATTTCGCAAAACCAAACCACTTCTCATCGTACTCTTGTGGTGGGTTTAATATCTTTGTAGGATGACCTATAGGATAATCCATGAAGAATTGAACCGTCGGATATAAACTTACAAAGTCGACGTATCTTCCTTTCTCGCCTCTTTTGAAGGTGTAAGTTGGTTTTGTTATATTTGTACGCCCACCGAAAAAAGCGTCCCTAGGATTAAGAGGCCCTACAAATTCTCGATTCCATACCTTTTTTCGAAACGAACGAAATTTACTAAACTTTTTATCCTTTTCCAATTCACATTCATAAACCTCAATCAAATCATACCCTGCAGCTCTAATTTTATCGTTTTTCTCTTCAGTCCTTTTTCTTAGAGTTAACATATCCATCTGATTTCTAGCGTTTATTGTATCACTAGAAAAACACTTTGAACAACCGTGCCAAAAACATCCTTGAAATTCGTAGACCGTATTCCCACAGAAACCATCGACTTTTCCGATTCCAGGTAAAGTCTCTTCACCACCATTCAGAGCGTGTTTTATTTTAATTTTATCTCTATGTGAAATCCAGTCTAACCATGCGATACTGGTTCGGCTATATGTCTCTCCTTTAGTAGTTTCCTTTACAACAGCGATCTTATCCTCAGGCATATGGTTACTTCTATATATAGTCAAACATACAGATGCGATGGTCACATATTGAAGGGGGTCAATGTTACTTGACTTGATAAAGTTCTCACGAAACTTCAACATCCCTCTTCTGAGGATGTCTACATCACTATCACAGTACTCTTCCAACTCCTTCTTCAAGTCAAACACATAGTTTTCATCAACTCGTGCTTTATGCCATTCCAGAAATTCCTTTCTTGCTGAAGATTTCATCTGATCATAACCATAGTCTTCCTTTCTAGGAATCGGTCCTACATAGTTTTGATTGTAATTTGTGTTGAAATAATGCGGAAAATACCCTTTTTTCAACTCTGTTAAACCAAATGTCTTTGGGAATGCTGATAACGGTTCAGGGTTAAAATTAATAGAATCAATAAATCTTACCTTCTCAGCTTCCATATATATAATCTTTGTTCCGTTGTAAATTATAAAAGGTTTCACACCGTTCTCTACGCACCAATTACGAATAAACTGAACATCGTAAGCCTTTGAATTGTGGGCTATGAAGGTATACTTCATATGTTTATTCTTGTCAAAAATAAAATTACAAAATTCATCGATTGTTTCAAATGTGTATTTATTTCCATGATAATCATGGCACTTCACCAAATTTACCACATGTATTCCAGTCTCCTGAGTTGCCTCAAAATCATAGAACATGTATTTTACAGTTCTCGTCTTACAAGAATAGCATGTCCATTGACTTTCACCATTATAAGTTTTACAAGCATCAGGATTCGTAGTTTCCGCCCCTACACTGTTTTTTGATCATGTGACAATTATGTTCATGTTTATCACAGTATTTCTTACAATTATTACACTCCGAATATCCACATTTGTGCATCTTTAGGTTATGAGTTACAACCCCATGTTTATTTAATCTTGTTGTAATTATACGTTCGCATTTTAGACATTTACCTACCTTTTCGCACACAATGTCAGGTCTTCCACCCGAGGACCGGTTCCGCATATGCTCCTCAAAACACTCTAGTCCAAAGAAAACCCTATTACACTTATCACATATAATCTCTTCACCAGAACACATTTTCCCATCAGGAAAATACTTGAAACATGATGTACATTTTGCGGTGCACTTATGACAATCACGTTTCGTATAAGTCTTTTTACATGTGTGGCAATAATAATCTTTACCCAGGAACGCAGGCATACTTGTAATTACGTCAAAGTGGTTATTGTTTTTGTAAAGGTATATCATCTGGTCATAATGCGCACAAGGGTTTTCCTCATTTTCAGAAGAAGTGTAAATCAACTCATTAAATTGATCGCCGTCTACAATGTTTATCTGCACCTGTAGGTGTTTTGCGAATTTCTCTATATCTTCGATGGTTGAGCCGTCTTGATTTATTTGAACTCCGGCTTCCCTATGAAGTTTTAGAGCTTCTTTTTGCTGCAGTTTTCTTGACTTATTGAACCCGTTTTTCAACTCAGATTTTGTCCATTTTTGTTTATTTATGTTTGCACGTGCCGTCACTATTGCTCGTGCAAGACAGATCGTATCATTATTTTTTATTGTGATTATACTCTTTTTGTCGCCTGCATTTAATTTTGTCACACGCAATCGGCCCGCTCCCCGGGGAATCTTTATTGACTGAATTTCGATTTTGACTTCGGAGAGTGGTACATCTTTGTATTCAACAAATCTAGCTATCTCATCGACCAGGTCCGCTCCAAGGTTATCTGTGATTGTGGTTCGTTTTGTACTTACTGGTTTTTGCCAAGTCATATGACTAAGTATCCATCGGATCTTGTCCCCGTTTTTCAAACCTCTCTCTTTTATTACTTTATTAGCTACATCCATAAGTAATTGATCAATATCAAATTCACCTGAAAGGTGTGGGTTAATTATTTTCACACGGAATTCATCGACAAAAAAATTGAACTTTCTACTTTCCTTTGAAGATATTTTGATTATCTCATAAGGTACCCTAGGAGGCCACTTCGTATATTCTTGTTTATACAAATTCTTAATGTGCTCCTTGAAAGATTCAAGAGCTGTATCAACAACCTTCGGTTTTGAAGGGATGGTGTTGAGTAGCCATTCACCCCAATCATCTACTTTTTTCTTTCCCCATTCAACTACTTTTTTTACCTTTTTCTTGATTGAATTATCAACCTTTGTAGGTTGTAATATAGACGCATTTTTAGGAAGTTCATCTTTAGGGATTTCAGCGTCTAACAGTGAAACAGCCCCTGCTGTTATTATATTCTCTTCGATGAATTCAATTAACTTCGCTTTTCTCTTATTCGAGTAACCTTTTAAGCGAAGCTGTCGAGCAATTACTAATAGCTGTTTAACAGTTTTTGCTTTCAGATCTTTTGAATAATCCATGGATTATATATAAGAAAGATTTTTTTAAACCGATTTTTAATTTTTCCATTTCCACATTTTTCAGTTACATGTTAATTCATGATGTTAATTCACATTCCTGAGGAAGTAAAGAGACACACATACGAAATGTGTACCCCCCTAAGAGATACCACTCAAGCAACACTGACGAATTGGATATGGAAGAGAAAAATCGGCACTACCTAAAGAAACCGCCGCAATTCTAAGAAACTATCCCAAAGAGATACCACTCAAGCAACGCTAACGAGTTGGACTCGAAAAAAACAGTAAAATGTGATATGATAAATAGATTAATTTAATATTTTTATCTAAATTAATAATAAAGATGAAGACTTATTGCGTAAAGGAAAAGAAGAAAACAGATTGTATTCCGAATAGCGAAGAATATTCAATAACTGCGAATGGAAGATTTCAGTTAAAATGTATTTGTATTTCTTGCGGCAAAAGAAAATCTACTTTTGTAAGTGAAAAGGATTTTTCCTTCGGAAAAGGAATTTTAGATATACCGCTAAAAGTAGCAAAAGCAGCTGAAGCTGTTACAAAGAAAGTAATTCCGTCAACAAAACCTGTATTTGATAGGTTTTGGTCAGGAGATATTGCCAAATCAGCATTTGATACTGATCACGGAATTTTATCAAAAAAATTTTGGACGCGTCCCTCTGAAAGACATGACCCATCTTGTGATACTATAACATATGATAAAAAGAAGAAAAAATATGTAATGGGGTATTGTGATTAAGCAACGGTGTTGAAAAAAATAAAAGAAATAAAATATATCATAAAATGTAAAAGCAATGGAAAAACAAACAAAAGCGTTGAATAAACTGAAATTTCAACTCTGCATTCATGGAGTAAACAGACGCTTTTGTAAGATTTGTAGGTATTTACTGTTGAAATGTGCTGATGAACTTGCTACAGCTTTCTTATTGTCATACGAAAGCGAAAGCGAAAAGCGGAAGTGAAGAATAATTATAATTATAATTTCAACTCGTGAAACGTGAGTTGAAAATGATAAAGAGAGATGAAAAAAATTGTCTTAAAGAAATAAATATGAAATACAACACAAACATGCAACTGACAAGTCTTTCAAATGTACGCAAAGAAAATATTACTTTCCACGAACCGACTACGTATACAGTGAAAAACTCTAATTTGAAATACGATAAGATTAAAATTGAAACCAATTATCCTAACAACAAGAAAGGACCGCTAGTGATCGAATCACCATTTCTTTTCAGTTTTGGAGTGAATGAAAGAAGGGATAAAATAACTAACGAGCTAGTCGGTTATTCTATTCCGGTTTGTTTATGGAGTAAAGAGAAAGAGCCGACAGCAGAAGAAAATGAGTTTTATAAGTGTTTAAGATTTCTCGAAGATATCTGTTTTGAACAATTAGAAGGCACGTATGGTCCGGAAATAGCGGATAAATTAAGTCCGTTATTATATTTCAAAAAGATTGAATACACCGATAAGAAAGGTAAGAAGAAGGTAAAGAGAGATGAAACAAAATCACCAGTATTATATGCTAAACTCATGTATTCAGAAAAGTCAGATAAAATTTTATCGCTATTCACAGCGAAAGGAAATCAAAAACCGGATCCGCTCGACTATCTTAACCAATATTGTAAAGTTAAATTGGCTTTGATAATCGAAAGCATTTACATCAGTGAAAGTGTCGTTTCAATTCAAGTGAAAGTTAACGATGCGTATGTTAAACCGCTAAAACAGCGACAATCATTGTTAACTATTGAAGAAAGCGAAAGCGAAGATGAAGAAGATTAAACTTAAATAAATCAATTTCAAGTCGTGAAACGCGACTTGAAATACGTGTTCATTGAGCTGAAACGTTGTCACGTTCAGTGAAAAAATAACCGGTTGAAAGCAGTTTTGATGATGTCATCAACTAACTGGTTTCAGTGATGTCATCAACTAACCAGTCGAAACCGCTTTCAGCCGGTTAACCAACCCGAGGGTATAAATAGGGCCTCAAAGGTTTGACACGTCATTTGAAGCAAGCATGGACAACGACAGGTTACTTTAAGATGTTGAGTAAAACTTTCAGTCAACTTCAGGTAAAATACATCGAATTCGACAACATTTGAAGAAAGAAACTTACACAGCTCAAGTACAAAGATGTTCAAGAATCATATGGATTTACAACACGGTATATTAATTTTAAAATGACACTTAGGAGTCTATTTGAAAGTGTATTCGAGACTGTAATATTATGTTTTCCGATCCGAACAAATTTGACGAATTTTGAAAAGTGTTAGTAAGGAATGTGAAGAAGAAAGTTTACGTTTCTTAAGTAGCGATCAAAATCTCAAATGTGTAACAGCGTAGCACTTTTTGTGATTATTTTATTAAGTTAACTGTATAACAGCGTAGCACTTTTTTTTGCTTACAGCGTAAGCATATTTCTCATCTGAATATATTAAGTGTAAGCTTACAGCGTAAGTGACTATGTTTACAGCGTAAGCATATTTCTCAATTGAATATATTAAGTGACTATGTTTACAGCGTAAGTGACTATGTTTACAGCGTAAGCACTTTTGTGAATTAGTTAACTAAGTGAAAATAAAATAAAATGAAATGAAAATGAATGACTCACTCTTTATGTAAATGATTTATTATACGTCTTGTATAATAAATTTCACACGTATACACATGTTACATTACCCATGAAGGATTCATGTTATGAATATTCTCTCATATTTCTCTTCAATCCTATCGTTATTGCTAGCGCATGTACAAAGATCGCTAATCATATCATCGATTAATCTCATCTCATCCACAAACGAATCGTGATCGAAATGTTTTCCACGCATACAAGAACGTAAGTCAATCAATACTTTCTGATACGTTGTATACGCATGTTTACTCATTTCAATCCTTCGATTATAATTCTTGTAATCAGCGTATGTTTTCAATAACAATCCCGCACCAGCAATAACTCCTAGCGTAACAGGGTTTAGCGTAACTCCGCCTGCTATTGTTCCGCTCGCGATAAGAAATGAACTACTCATTTTACAGAATAGATTCATCCGCTTGAACCGCCTATAAGTCTTTTTGTAACACCACCACTTCTTATGATAAAATCTGTAAAGAGCCTTGATCTCTAACAGTCTCTCTTCACCGATCGAAGGATCGATATGATTGAATGTGAAAATATCCCGTTTGTGTTTCATATTTTATTATGCGTTCCACATAATAAATTTTAACAAAAAAACTACATCGTCTCAAACATTAAACTTACTGCACATTTGTTAATTGATGGGACAGTTCCCTGATCACTTACTACTCTTACACGAAATGTATCACACTCAATCAAAATGACATTCATGTCATAGGATTGTTTCTTTCCGCCATTTCCCCGGCCTATTCTGTTGTTTATCATCACGAAAATAGGAGGATAAGTTTCAAGCGTATCGAGGATGTTTATACAACATTTTACAAGGCGACAATTAACAGGAACTATAACATGCTGTTCTCCTGAAAATAGAGCAAATGTCTGGTTCGCAGTTTTCTTGTAAACGCCATTCATAACAAACATGTGTTTGAGACTTGGTGAATTGATAATTGTGTGATTATTCATATCGAGAGTAGTCTGCATTAGCATTTTCCCACCCTCCAAAATATAAGGAGAATCGTAAACACTGGCCGGAACATCTGAATGGTTTCCTTTTATTCCGTAAATTATAAGGTAAGCTTGAGCTTGCGAAGCTGATGTTGGCGAGCCGCTACATTTTAAATCGACCATAATATACTCTGGCGGTGAAATTTTCCACTTATGCAGATTGATAATGCTTCTACTGTAATCCGTAAAGTTTTTTGTTGATTGTTTATTTATATTGAGAGAAGTCGATTGAACATCGACGCTGACGCCGCTCATCGTAGGTGGAATAAATTCGATACAAACGGTATATTCTCCCTCTGGTAATTTATACATATTAAAACCGATTCTTGATGCGTAGCTATTTAGTGGATGTTTGTGTAATAAAAGACTGTAGACTTTTCTGTTTAGCGTATGTGGCGACTCCACCAAATCGACTATTCCGGTGACGGTCACGTTATGCTCGGAAGAGCTTTCGTCAACGTTTTCCATTAGGTACCTAAAATCATCTTTCAGCGCTGACGAGCTGCTGATATGCGATTCGTCAACATATTTTTTAAGCTTCGCTTCTATTTCTATCGTATGAACTACTACACCACCTATCTTGAGATCAAGATTTTTATCAGCGCCGTCAACATAAGATTTATTGCATGCGTCATTATCATCATGCGGATCACTGAGATTGGAAATCTTATGGTTCGACATATCGAAATCTTCACCGGAAGGATTACTCAATTTACCGGAAATTATATGATCCACGTATCTTTTATTTGCTCCTTGGTCAGCGACCGTCGGGTCCTTTACATTATAAACTGTATTGTTCCCCATATCCAGCCCGTTTTCCATCGGAAACATTTCTTTGCGGGATAAGAAAATATTTTTGACATCGCTGTAAGAGACAAGATTGTTATAATTTGCTCCTAAATCATGATATGATTGTTGTTTTGATTGGACAACATTGAAACGTTCTTTCAGGTCAATATCTTTAGTCACTTCGTGCGTTGGTTCGGGAGCGTTAGGATGAAATTTTTTCAGTGTTATCATATTGACAGCGGACAGATCGTTATCTTCATCCGTGTCTAAATTTGTGATTAGTTTTCTGTTCATATCGATCTCTATAGGATTTATTAATTTATTTCCTCTGAGATCCAGATCGCCGGTCATATGATTTTGACCGTTCACCAGTAAAACATCGGTTTTGTTCGGTTTTGTTGACAAACCAACATCCATTTGGTGTTTATTCACGGCATCCTGATTGTCGACACCTTCACCAACGTTTGTTAACTTTTTATTATTCATGTCGTAATCTCCACTTTCGGTTAATTTAAATCCGACACCCGGTAGTCCAGGCGGACCCATTTTACCAGCCATTCCGCTCCATCCTGGTGTTTTATACGCTCGATGCGATCCATCAGAATAGCCCATCTTATATTTATATTCTATATTACTATTTTATATTTTTTTTGAAATAATTGGTTATAAGTCGTTCGTTGGATTTGGTCGATTTATGCGAAAAAGGTTTTATTATTTCCCAATATGATTTTCCCTTATGGGATTCGTTAACAAAATACAGACAATAATAACCACACAAAACGCTCATTAGATCTTGGTATTGTGTACTGTTGTACAGATAATTTACATTCAAACGATTTGACAAATTTATAATTTCCATTGGAGCGTTCAGTCCAAAGCTGTCGAAATATTCAATTATATTTGGTGTGATGTTAAGCGCAACCCAATGCGAGCCTGATTGTGTTGAGTCGTTTAAATTAACAATATAATATCCTCCGATGCTGCGATGCTGTAGATCAATTTGATCTATTTGATCTCTTGAAATAACACCGTTGAAATTCGGGATCCTCATGTAATCTATCCATTTCATAATGTCAAAATTTGAAATTGCTTTAATCACGAAAGGTGGTTTCTGAATAGTTAGTTTTTTCCGTGTATTAATCCTTTGCCGGTCTTTTTTTTACAACTACAACCTGTACCGGTTCGTCGTGGTATAGGCGTAAAAAACGGTGGGGGAATATATGGCATATAATCAGATGGTCTATTTTGCATTCCGTTTCCAATCGATGATCTATACGGTCTATTTTGCATTCCGTTTCCATAATTTTGTTTCCATGATCCACCTTTTCGAGCACTGATCTGTGTTTTACTGATTTTAATGTCAACACCTTTTCCTGAACCTTTTGCCTTTTCGATCTTGTTAATCTGTGTTTTTGTCAACAGTAGCTGATCAGGACCATGTAATTGATTATGCGAGAGACGAATAGTAACTGGCGTTTTCTGCTCAAGAGCTTTCGTCAATTTAAGTTTTTGATTTTGAGATAAATTCACACCATGTGGAAAATATTCTGTCATATTGTATTATTATATATGTACCATATATAATAATTTTTTGAAAATACACGTATTTTCCACATGGTGTGCATTTATATTTCTCTGAGGATGGCTTTTCCGCTCGTCACATCGACACTGATCTCTTCCTCGTTTAGGACCAGCGCATACATGTTGAATTCTGCATTAGGTACACCGCTAAGCGTGAATTCAAGTTCCAACTTAGTGGACCCGTTCTTGAGCTTCTCTTCTTGGTGCCTTAAATCGAAATATAAAATTCCATACAATTCTTGAAACGACTTCAAATCAATAGTAGGACCTGTCAAATGATCATTGAAACCCTTGTTGTACTCTGTCAATTCTCTGAATGTTCTGGTTATTTCATCTGGCTCCATAATATCCTGTGGGTAATATATACCGTTGGCCAAACTTATCCGAGCCTTTGTAATCGTTCTAGCGTTTGCAATATTGTAAGTATTGAACAGAAACATATTTTGTTCCTGATCGTCAATCTTTGTAGAATTGAGAGCCCAGACAAAGACATGCCTGGGTTTTCTGATGAGGTTTGTTATCTTGAATTTACCGCTCAACTGTTGAAATGGTGAGGATTCGATACTCTCCTTGAGGTATGACCATGTATGAGGTTTGAGATACTTTTCAAGAAACATTTGCTCACCACTAGGATTCAATGTCATTTTAGGAACCCTCAAAACAAATCTGGTGACAATATATCTACCTGGGTCAGCGGCAGCTGCTCTAAACAGAACATTATCGTCACTTTCTAGGGTGATTTCAAATTTAACTTTCCCATTAGGGCTGATCTGATCCTTGAACGACTGGAAAAAGCCGAATCGATTCAACGGAAGAATAATTTTATTTGTTGCACCACCACTAAGAAGCGTCTTCCTCTTTGCAAAACCTTCATTATACAGAGGGTTATCTGTCGGTATAACTTGTTCCGCGTTACCATTCAGATCAAGTGTAGTGTACTTTTGAAAAACTGCCCCTGTAGCTGTATCAGGGTAGTGAAACATTGATCCACCTACTCTATCGCTATAATCCTTCGAAAAATCCGTGAGATTTTTGACATTGATAGCGTGATTGATTGAAGATGTGTCAAGGACTTTCACACCACCAAAGTTAACGTTGAGGGAATTAATTAATGCAAACCCACCGTTTATGATTCCAGCGGCGTCGTTTGCACCATAAGCTGTATTATCCATTTTCGTTATTTTTACGTCGAGCTCAAAGTAGGCATTATACCAATCCATAGGGTAACTCTCGTTGCTACTATCGACGGTAAATTTATAGTTAGTTTTGTGTTGCAACCGATTATTCGCAGGAGTGGTAATCGGAGTTTGCAAATCGATAGTTACATACTCATATCTTTCACAATGTTTTGAAGATCTAAACGCCATTTATATATTGTTTGTAAAATTTTTTTATAATTTTAACAATTCTTCAAACTGTTGAATTAGTAAATCTTTTTTAGTAGAACTTTTATGTGAAGTACTGTTTGCAGGTACTGGAAGTACTGTTTTTGTTTTTTGATTTTGTAATAGTTTAATGATTTGATCTCCTTTATTTTCCTGAGTAGTAGACGTAGCAGGTGTAGTAGGCTTCCTACTACTGAATTTGTCATATATTTTTTCTCCAATTAATTGTCCTGTCTTCTCACCAATCTTCTCAGCACCCTTTTCAGCAACTTTTGTAACAACCTTTGTTGCTAATTCCTTTGCCAGCTTTCCTGTGAGTTTTGATGCTACTTTTTTCATAACATCAGTGAAAATTCCTTCACCATCAGTTGTATCAATGTCACCATGACACATATCAATATCATAATAGATACTTTCGCCATTTTCATTTCTATAACGCCTGCGGTGTGACATCTTTACACAGTTGATTAAACTTACTCAAGATTATTTATTACTCTTCTTTTAGAATTAATATTAGTGAAACAGGAATGTTATTCAAATCCACGAAATTACCGGCTGTATCGGTAATATAAATTCGTAAATCTTTTATGTTATTCGTTTTGATTTTACTGAATAGGGCTCTCCGAGGTTCAATGTGAAATGGATATGACAAAGGTAGATTATCAACACTAAATCGAAAAAGTATATCTGATTCTTTCCCTGCAACAACACTTTCAGATATAATGTTAGAGTGAATAAATATATTGTCGATAGATTTTGTGATATTTGGTAATTTTTCTCCATAACCAGTTGCTCTAACGATACTCTTGTTAAAACCGATAAGGTTAGCAAAATCACCGGTTCTAAAGTCTACCTGAAAATTTTCTTCCAAGGTTATCAGTACTTTGAATAGTGACGGAACGAATGTGATTTGGACACCTTTTTCCGAATGACCATTCGTTTCAAGTACTCGTTCTAAATAAAGGTTTAATTCCTTATACGAATAATTACCATTATGAAATACGATCTGTGTCCACGTCTGTCCCGAATCGTGGCTATATTTAATCGTATTGTTGTTGAAGCTACTACTCACATTGTACCAACTATAGCTCATCGTTATCGAGTCAAGGGCTACGAAATAGTTCTTGTTGCTATCAAGATTCAATTCCGGATCGAAACGGATCGTAAAATCGTGGCTTTTCGAATTTTCTGTACCATCAACTGAATTGATAAAAAGAGGTCTCTTCATTTTCATCATGTTAGATGTTTTTGAACATATGCATCATAATGTTGTTTCGAAATAATTGCTTTTTTCAACATGTAATCAAGAATTTCCCAAATCTCATTTCGAAGCTGTATATTGTTATTACCAGCGCGTCGGATTCCTGTCAAAAGCGTCAACCTTTTCATCAGCTCTTCTGGAGATCCGTCATAAATTGCACCACCGTTTACGGCAAGTTTACTTTTTCCTGAAGACCTATGTTTTGGAATTCCCGCTAACCTGTTGAGATTATGGAATATCTGTATGGCCCTTGAAGTGTACTTCTTTTTTGGGTTGAACCTTTTTGTCAACAGATCTACCAGAGATTTATCCGCCTGTGCCTCATAAACAACACTTCCACCGTTGGTGGTGGTCGCTTCCACAACCATCTCATTCTTCAGTCGTGGAACATTGATCATCAACCCGCCGTATTGTCCAGTGTTTACACCAATCTTATATGCATTTCTTTTCGGTTGTTTGTATCGACGAACACCTTCACCGGTGGTGGAAGGTGAAAGCAGTGACTGACCTTCGTCTAACAGCTGTAAACGGGTTCGATACTTTTGCAATAGCTTGATATCACTCGTCAGATCATCGAGTTCTGCTCTGTTTTTATCTTTTGATTTTTTACTTTTTGAGAGTTGGCCCTTTTTTCGCCCAAGGGCCTGGATCTGTTTACTAAGTTTTCTATCATAATCTTCCCAATCTATCGTCTTATTCAATACAGCCTTCATTACATCAGATGGCGGCGGCAAGTTATATTTCATTAGTTTTTCAACTTCATGTGGACTAAAATTTTTATCAATATCCGCTCGGAGGAGTGGTGAACTTGGCTCAAGTGGGCTTGGGGTTGAAAATCCCTTATCTTTATCTTCCTCAATTGCGGTTAATACAAAATCTTCCAGTCCACTGGTAATCGCTTTCTGATTCTCTATCAATGCATTCTGATTCTCTTCCAATTTTGCAATAACACGATCTTGTTTCTCATCAATTGTTTCTTTCACCTCTTTCACACCGGTTACAATAGGATGAAATACTTCTCGTCTTTCAAATCTCATATCTTCTCGTTCATCACTGTAGTCTTTCAATGATTTTGCAACCTTTTCTTTCAAAAGATTGGTTCTCAGCCGTTTTTCAGCATTTTTTCTATACTCTTCAATATCCATAATACTATTTACATTTAGGTTACAAAATAAACACTTATTTTTTGAGATAAGTGTTATTCGACACTTATTTTTTGAGATAAGTGTTATTCGACACTTATTTTTTGAGATAAGTGTTATTCGACACTTATTTTTTGAGATAAGTGTTATTCGACACTTATTTTTTGAGATAAGTGTTATTCGACACTTATTTTTTGAGATAAGTGTTATTCGACACTTATTTTTTGAGATAAGTGTCGTTTTAACCATTTCAAAAGATAAAAACGGTTGCAATAAAATGTTAATAATAAATAGATATGAAAATTCCAAATTACGATACTAATGTGAATGAAAAGTCGAAGAGAAGATTGAACAACTTTTTAGACGAAGAATATCGAATGCTGGTAGCAGGACAATCTGGAAGTGGAAAAACGAATACCGTCATGCATATGTTGAGGGAACCTTTGGTTTATTACGATAAGATATACTTGTATACTCCCAACCCCCACCAGGATAAAATACAGGATTTGAAAAAGATGATGGATGGGCTATCACAGAAAGTTGGTTATGATATATTAGAAATCAAAGGGCAAGATGAGATAATGGATACGACAGATTACGATGAGGGAAACAGAAAAATAGTTATTTTTGACGATCTCGTTAATGCACCTCAAAACATCCAATCAAAAATAGCGAACCATTTCACTGACGGTAGACATCATCAGATTTCACCCATCTATTTGACACAGTCATATTATGACACACCACAAAAACTAAGGCTAAATTGTTCACATATGATACTTTATACTCCCACAACAAAAAACCATTGTAATCTGATAGGAAAGGAAAACATGATTGAACCTGAGCTGTTCAAAAGATTAGGACCGTATGAATTTCTATTCTTGGATAAGGAAAAGAAGAGTGTTGCAAAAAATTTCGATGAAAAAATCTAGAATAGATATAGAATGGATCCTCAAACACAGAAAATATATTGTCGTTCAGAAAACGACTGGACTGGATGTGTTGAACCATCTGGTTATAAGTTAAATAAAAATGGAAGACCTTATTTTTGGTGTACTTGTGTAAATTGTGGAAAAACAAAAATACGAAACATAAAGGTAACGGCTGGAAGTGGCTTCGATATTCAAAAACTGATTGATAAGTTTCCGAAACCGAAAAAAGGCTGGACATTACCAGGACATAATTTCACAGGACCTGGAAATGACTTACCCAATCAAGTAAAATATGATGAAACAGGGAAACCGCTGGAGATCTACGAACAACCAACGGGTAAAACGGATGCTGTAGCAATGCAGCATGACATCGATTATTCCATTTGTTCAAATAAACCAGACCCTCTTAAATGTAAAAATGAAGCTGATAGAAAAATGGTGAAAGCCTTGGATAGTATACCCTATAAGGAACGACAATATGGACACTGGTTAGCTAGAAACACTATCAACATAAAGCAAAAACTTGGACTGGGTGTTTCAAAAAACGGAAAAAGCCGCTGAGTAGAAAAGAAGAGACGTGGCAAGAAAAGTTAGCAAACGAGCTACATAAACCCATAAGGCGAAAGTTTACTCAGCGGCGTGTTATTGCATTCAGAATCGATGAGATATGGTGCTCCGACCTTGTTGAAATGCAGAAATTTAGTAAGTGGAATAAGGGATATCGATATCTTCTCATGGTGTTAGATGTTTTCAGTAAATATGGATGGATTGTACCGTTGAAGGATAAAAAGGGGGAGAGTGTTGTGGAAGCGTTCAAATCAATATTCATGGAAGGTAGAAAACCGGATTTTTTGTGGACTGATAAGGGTAAAGAGTATTACAATAAGAATATGAAAGAACTGTTGGATAAAAATAAGATACAACTATATTCAACAGAGAATGAAGAAAAATCAAGTGTTTGCGAAAGATGGAACCGTACGATGAAAAACAAAATGTGGAAACAATTTACCATTCAAAACAATACAAAATATTATGATATGTTACCGCAGTTGGTGGATGAATATAATAATTCAAAACACCGAAGTATCGGAATGACACCTGTGGAAGCGTCTAAGAAAAAGAACGAAAGTGATGTTTATTTAAATCTTTATGGCAATGTGAAACGTACAGCTACGCATAAACCGAAGTTTAAAGTTGGAGATAAAGTTCGAATATCAAAATACAAACGGCCTGTTTTCGATAAAGGTTACACCCCAAATTGGACTGAAGAGATTTTTGAAATCGATAAGATTCAATACACAAACCCAATAACCTATAAAATAAAGGATGAATTGGGTGAGGAGATAAAGGGTTCTTTTTATGAGCCAGAGCTGCAGAAGGCAAAACAAACCATCTTTCGTATTGAGAAAGTGATTCGACGAGATGCTCGAAAAGGTAAGGCGTTAGTGAAGTGGAGCGGTTACCCTGAAAAATTCAACCAATGGATAGATCTAAAAGATTTGAAAGATCTATAAAAATGGGTTAAAAATATAAATCTTATTAATA